>CAXHJY010000639.1:0-122500 GCA_964016885.1 Eledone cirrhosa | reverse complement strand
GAGGAACAACACATCGGATAATGTAGTCCTAGATACATTAAGCTTTAAAAAAGTTGTAATGGTCATGTCTAACACAAATAACATAATTACACAGTGAAACAAACAAAAACGTGCTTACATTTATTGGAGTTAACTAATGTTAGCTATTATGTAGCCACATGAGAGTTATGTGGAAGTGTTGTTTTTTTAGTTCTATGTCAGCCTTGATTGAGCCAACTTATTATGAGAGGTATATCAGCCATTTTTTATACAACTTTTCTAGAATATTATTTTGTATGTTCTTCCTTTGTTAAGATAGTAAGGTGTATGGTTTGAGGGAGGTTTGGCTACTGTTTCTAGCAAGTCGAATAACAATCAGAGAAACCTTCATGTCTGGGACGATTCACGAGACACTGACTAATGCTCATACAAGTTTCACTAATATAGGTCACATGTCTAAAAATGCAGCCTACATTTCATGATGCACTTGCAGAAAAAAGCACTTCATGATGACACACCACCTCTACCTGTGGCATTAGACTAGGCAGGGGATTGCTTGCTAACAGCACCATAACCATGCAATGGTTGAAAGACAATTGTTGAAAGATGATTTAAAGTGAGATGAACTTGGTATTGTACCTCTCATCCCTTCAGAAAATGGGCTGCTAGAGGTAATCTGAGATATCAGATTGGGCTACAAGTAGCAGATTACACTACTTTTCAGGACACTATACTATTTTTTTTTTAATTTGAGCTACTTGCTACTCTAAAATTTGTATTTTTAAAGGTAAAGTATCCTATTGAATATCATATTAAATCATCATCTAGGTAAATCAGAACTGGCTTAGGCAATCATTATGTATATATTTTATGTATATATCAGGGCGGTGAATTGGCAGTATCGGTAGAGGGTCGGACATGCTTTCCAGCATAGTTACTTCCCTTTACCATCTGAGTTCAAATCCCGGTGAGGTTAACTTTGCCTTTCATCCTTGCGAGGTCGATAAAATAAAGTACCAGTAATGTACTGGGTAATTGCTGGCCTTGTGCCAAAAGTAGAAACAATTATGTATATATTTTTAAAATTTACTTAAACATTTTCACTCTGGCTACTTTCCAACACAATTTATTACTTTTTTTTAACTATTTGGCAGGGTGTTTGGCGAGGGTGAATATTGTGCTAATATTGTATACACATTATATTTGAATTTTTAATAAATACTTGGTTATGACTGAGCAACAACACTTGAAGCATCAGTTAGAACATGATCTTGGGATTGGTATGCCACAACACTTGAGACATCAGTTAGGACATGACCTTAGGATGAGTATACAACAACACTTGTGGTATCAGACGTAAGATTTTAGAAAGAATGTGAAGCAACCATGGGAACAGGCAAAATATGACCTTATTAGTCTAGTGTTTAACTTACCTTTCAGTATAACCCTTTAGCATTTAAACTGGCCATATCCAGTCATAATTCTCTCACCTCTTTCTGTTCAAACTGGCCAAATCTAGCCACTCAAACTTATGTTAAGGTATTGTTCTCAAAATAAATAATTTCAAAATCTCATAGATTCAATATTATGAGAGATAAAACCTTTAGCATGAAAATACAATAGTATATACAGAGTAATGTAAATGCTAAAGGGTTAAAGAGGTGTATTTATTTTTCAATAACCTCAGAATTGGACTAATGAACCAAACCTAAGATTATCTATTCAACTCAATGTATATTGAGCCCTTTCAGGGTTTAAGTAAAACTTGTATTAGACTACTATTCAAGTCATATTTTTGGCAATTTTTTTTCTAGTTGGATACCGTTCCTATAACCAACCACTTTATAGCATGAACTGGGTGCATTATTTGTGCCACCAGATTTAGAGGTTGCCTGGCCAGACTTAAGCGTTCTCTCTACCCTGTATTTTTATTCAGAGTGACTGATCTCTTAAACAGGTTACTTTCACTATGTCTTATGCAGCCTACATCTGTCCACCAACTAATTGACTAACTCACCAACACACTGCAATCACTAGCCTTTATATGTACTGAATCCTCTTTCTACAACTTCAACTGCAACCATAATGGTTGCTGTTCTTCTGAAATAGTTAACTGCATCTCTTCTTCACCTAGAGCCACATATCTCTATGCTTCCCAGCAACCCCTCACTAAGTCTTAATTACCAGACCCTTACTAAATACTATTTCATGCTCCTTCCTAAAAAATGTTATCTTTGTTCACACTTTACTGTAAATAATGTCATACAAATATTTAAATAAATTTCAACAACATCACCAGTTTGTGAGGGCCTGTAAAGATCATAGGTATTGCCACCCTCTGACTCTCTTATCAATAATAGACATATGTGTATGTAACAAATATTTAATATAATAGTAACTTAACAGTTCTATATATGCAAATTTTCAGACAGTCAGATAGATAATGTCATTAATCCTGTAAGTTGAGGAAGCCTTCCTTACCTGCTGGTATTCTTGGTTTTTGACTCTTGTTTTGTAATTTCGGTATTCCTCCAGGGAATAACTCGCCAGCAATGCCACCAACTTTGTTTGGAGGAAAACCTCCGACACCACGTGGTGAGCCTCCATTTGGTTTTTTACCTGAGAATAACAAACAAGAAATTGTCAATACTTATAATGGAAATCATTACAGTTCAACTATCTTCCAAATATACTAATATACTACTCAAGAAGCAAGAAAAAAATTGAAAATAATAAGCAAGAAAATAAAATTGAAAATAATAAGCAAGAAAATAAAATTGAAGATAAATTAAAGAAAATTGAAAAGAAATTATCATAAATTAAGTTTTACTCCTGCAATCCTCTAGTGATTTAAAATTTTATAATTGACAATAATTTAGAAAGTGGAAGTATGTTGCTCTAAAAAAAAAAAAAAAACATTTAAAATGTTTGTACATCAAATAAAACATCACATTTCTGCTTTCCTTTTTTTATACGTGGAAAAATTCAAACATTTTTGAGAGAAAGAAAAAGTTGGGTAGGGGGAATAAAAGAGAGTGAGAAACATAAAAATATAAAAAATACAAATACAGATTATACACAGAGAGGAATGTAGAAAATGCTGAGGAATTTCAAGGTTTCAAAACAAATGAGAGAGAGAAGAAAAATTAAAGAATAGTGTTTCTAATTTATCGTTAATGATAAACCATTAATGATAACGATATAAAGTTATCATTTAATGATGACTTATCAAAAGGTAAAATTGCTTAACTTAGACTTCAATGAGATAAAAGCACATTTGAAATGTATTGGTATATTTTCAAGTTACTGATTAATTAACACAGGGTTACATATGTTTAGGTCATAAGGGGGAGAGATGTAGCTACTTGAATTAACATGATTGAAATCATGTTGAGAATATTACTGGTAAAGAAAAATGAAAATTAAGATGAACACCTGCAAGATTTGAACTGAGAACGTAAAGGGAGATAATGAAATATCTGTAGGTCAGCACTGAACAAGACACTAAAAGTGTGATGGCCCACCAGCTTTTTAACCCTTTTGTGTATAAAATAGAGGAGTAAGAGTGAAGAATTAAGAGGATGCATTTTCTTTCTTTTTTGTCTGCATCATTATAGGCTTGTTAGTTTCTTTTTCTATCCACATCACTTGAAATAGGACCAAATACTATAATAGATCTATTAGACAGTGTATCAGTAAACAGAAACATGTGGTTTTTAATAAGACTCTATATAGTCACTAAACATACTAAAAATAGAAGCCAGATCACACCCTAGTCATTTGATTAGAAGGACATTAAATATCGCAGTCCTATATATATATATATATACACACACACTATGTCTGGAAATATATGGGACTGTCATTGCTGGAATGCCTTTGACCATAGGCTTGCAAGATCAGAGCTGATCAGGGGCTAAACAAAGACAACAATACTACAGACATATGTAGAATATGGCTGTGTGAGTGTAAGCATAATAGTCTGATAAAATTAGAACATTTAATTTGACTGTGTATGAGAGATGGTGGGCAGTTTGATTACTAAAATAATTTAGACACAAGTTTCATATTTATTGAAGTATTGTTTTTATGAATTCAGTCAATATGCCCTTACACTAATAAATTCTCTCTCCAACCAAAGCTCTTGATGGGATTGGTTGGGGATTTTGAAATAAAGTTTAAGGTTTGGAAGATACACAAGTGGGGTTTTTCCCCACTAATTGGTCATTTTTTTTAAATACACAAAACAATTTATGTTATTTTTTAGAGGGTCGGAAGCTTTGCAGCATTGAGTTACGTCCCTTTACGATCTGAGTTCAAATCCCGCCGAGGTTAACTTTGCTTTTCATGCTTACGGGGTCGATAAAATAAAGTACCCGTAATGCACTGGGATAATTGCTGGCCTTGTGCCAAAAGTATAAACAATTATTTTTCTATTGTGTAACACTAGGTTACCAATTTATTGCTTGCTGCTCGTCAAATTTATTTAGCTGATAATACAGTATGGTATTCCATACGATTGTTACTTTAAAAAAAAAAATTTTATAGCAAGTAGCCTAAGTTAAATAAAAAGTTCTGAAAAGTAGCACAATCTGGCTACTTATTAAAAAGTAAACAAAACGCTTGACTGACACAGCTCGCATAGTGGTAATAGTCTTAAAACATGATTACACGTCCCACCCAACACAGAGTGACAGAAGAAATGATAAGGGATATTCAGTTGCAATCTTGAACAAGCCGTAACAAAGGTCTTCCCAGTGTGCCTTTAGACTTCAAAACCCAGTAAAGAAATTTCAAACACTAGCACTTAGTTCTTATTGAAGAACTCTCGGGAATTCATTATTTTCCTTCAAACGAATAAAGTTGAAAGTTTATATATCATATTATGTAAAACACACGGTAAATTGGATTACATCTTCCTAGGCACTCGGAGTTTTCAGATGCTAGATAATATCTCCATGAACGGGAGAATGGGTACTCAAACCGAAATAGGGTTTTAATATTCTTTAATATGACTAAATGATGAGTCTTGTTACTGAGGAGTTTCAACTGTGTACTCATAGGATCACTAGACAAGAAATCCTTCAACTACTATATTAACTTTTGGCTGTCAGTTATAGATAGTAATCTGTAAGGATAGTAATCTAGATATGTATATAGCAACCCTTAAACATTACTGTCATATATATATAGTAACATATTTTTCCTACTTCTTAATACAAGATAGACTTGTCGGCAGGTTATGTGCTTTAGTTTGACTGAATTTTTATCTCATAATTGTCTCTGTCTGTGTGTGTGTATTATGCGTGTGTATATATATATATATATATAATGTGTGTATGTGTATATATGTAAGTGTGTATATATGTATGTGTGTCGTCTCTCTCTCTCTATATATAACTATTTTTCCATTTTGACGTTATAGTCACTGTTGGCTTCACGCTCACAATAATTTATATACTTTCATTTATTATATATATATATATATATATATATATATATATATATATATAACAGCAACAGTAAGTAGGAAAGGAATATGAACCACACTATATGATTACTTAGATATGGAGGATTGTTAGGGTTGAGTTAAGGAATTGTGCTGCGACTACTGGAATGTAGTCAGCACCACCGCCACCACATTTAGGGCACAGACTAACACGTATGACAAATCCAAGAGTTTAGCTCACTCGCACCTATATTATATATGGACTATTCTGACAAAAAGAAAATTAAATATGACTAACAATAATATTAAAAATGTAAAGAAATGAAATAGTTTAGATTTAAAAGAATACACTATTTGAAAAGAACACATAAACACGCACACCTAAATTGAAACCGGTAGACATACATGACATAACACGCACGCACACATAACTATGGATACATTTAGTATATTTAATAGCAGCACAGCTCATGACACACAATCGACACAGGGTTATCCCCAGATACATAGATACACAAGAGCAACATCACAAACATATACAACATGCATCAAATCATGACCTGTTAGAAATGGCAGCCAAAACTTTCTCAAATTACACCCTAGTCTTTTTTTTTTAAGAACAGACGATTATGCACTTTGGCTGAAACAAGACAGGAAGGTCAAGCATGGTGTACCTTGCTGCTTGGTCAGAGACAATGATTATATATATATATATAAACATGTGTGTGTGCGCGTATGTAAACATACATATATGTATATGTAGTAAGTATCAAACATGCATTCATGCAACATACATGTATGCATACCTATATTTTACATATATGCATAGAGGAACAAATTGAGTTTCAATGATATAGAGTGGGAACATGAACTATTAAGACGAGAGAAGCTGGAGGATTAGACAGACGATAAGAATGAAATCAATATGAACTGAAAATAAACACCCAACGGGTCTTTACTTGATCATTTGACCTGCTAGAAATGACAACTAATATATCTCAAATAAATAAAAAAGGACATATTGGTTAGTGGTAGTCCCAGATGTGGTATGTCTGAATAAAAATATGACATGATGGTCACGACTGACCTGGGGTTAAAAAACAACAACCATGAATGGAATAGAAGTAATATATCACTCACTCATTCAGCAGTTTTTCCGTGTAGAGTGTTTGAAGTGTTCGGGTAAAAGACGGACGGTAGAGACAGCAGTATTAGACGGTGTCAATGGTGCTAGTAGTTGGTGGTAATGATGGTGATAACTCAGCTGTGCTCATGTGTCCAGTACGTTTATGCAGCAGCAGCATGTATGTAACACCGACATAAAGAAACTACTACGAATACTACTGTATGAAAAGAGTGAGAGGGGAGAGGAGGGTAGGTGCAAGTATCGATCAGTGGTAGTTGGTGATAAGAAGCCAAATTTCTGTAGTTATTTTTTGTATTTATTTAAAATAGTAAGTGCATCTCCCTCTTCAGAGTAAATTAGTGTGAACGAGAGAGAGAGAGAGAATACAATGGCAAAGAGGGGTACAAAAAATGAAAGAGACTGATATATGTACATTCACATCACAATGAAAAGATGCTTTGCAATACAGACTATGAAAGAAAATAGGTACAACGATTGTAAGAGAGAGAGACAGAGAAAGAAAAACAAATAAATAAGATCATAAAGAGAAAAAATTGTATGAGCACCTTTATTGTTTGATTAACTTAGTGATTTTCCTTTCAGTAACGAAAACGAAAGCAAAATGAAAGAATAAAGACTTTACAAATAACATTACTGCTTCTACAATTTGAATTACTTAGCTTCTGATTCTAACTGACTGACTCTGTACACGAAGTATTTTCATAAAATGTAATACCAAACTATGGCATTAGTTTGTGAAGTTAAGAAGAGGATGAAAACACAGTTCCGCTATTACTGACTCTGTACACGAGGTATTTTTTTTATTAAACAAAATACCAAACTATAGCAATAGTTTGCGAAGTTAAGAAGTGGATGAAAACACGGTTACGGTATTGCATGTGCGTGGACGTGAAACGTAACTACTTGAAATAACATCACACACCAGGTAGATAGATAAATAGATTAGACAGCCAGGTAGAAGTTGGATAGTTATATTAACAGAAGCTGGTGGAGGTGAGCGAGCGGGAGAGAAGTTTAATATTAGAATATATTATGGTTGTGTTTTGTCACAAGAATCTCTGGGAACTCGAAGCACAATTTAAGGTGAAACGAAGATATAATGGATTTTTCTTTATTTTAATTTAACTTTCTCATTTTTTACATTGTCACATTAAACTATAGTTCAAACAGAAGAACAGAAATTCTAGAATCTCCTTTTCTAACAGATATAAAGCAGAGATGACACCAAAGAAAAGATATGTTTAATGGTACAAACCAACAAAGGAGGGTTGACTAGAAATAGTAACCAAATTTTTTTCAAAGCAAATCTTACCACACCAGTTACACAAAAACAACAGTAATAACCAGGCCCTGTAAGGTTTGATTAGGAACGAGATGTTCAGCAGCCAGTAACTGGGACCTTGTCTGTTAACCGGGAAGATCACAAACTTGTGATCTGAAGCCAACTACTTGACAGTTTCTATATTGTAGCCCAACAGATTTAGATACCTCCTGGACCACCCAATGCAATTAGTCCAAGCACATATTTGGAAAATCAAAATCAAGCCTGCCAGCTAATTCCACATTTAAGATGCCATTCCTATTGCTCACTTATACTAATGAGCAGGAGGGTGTTTCCAGACACTTGAACAAGTCTGGTTGCCTGGCTTCAGTCTTAAACACTTAAGTAGTACCTTCACTTCCAAGACCACTGATCTACCATCCAGTTCTAGGAAGAATGTCCTTACCTCAAGATCCAGACCTTTCATAATAATTCTTTCAAACACTAACACAGGGCCAGCAATTTGATACAGTAGAAATCGATTATATTGACCTTAGTACTTAACTGCTACTATATTTTATCAACTCTGGAAGAATAAAAGGTAAAGTTGACCTTGTGGGATTTGAACTCAGAATGTAGTAAGTCGTGACTAAATACCACAAACCATTTTGTCCGGTACTTTACCAATACGGACAATCTACAAGACCTTTCATAATAATAATAATAATCCTTTAAGGCCATCATCTGAATCATGACGGCTGCCTCTATACTGTGCACATTCTGCAAGCTCTCTCATACTACGGTTGATATTTTTTATCTTTTGTCAATGCTCTCTACCTTTGTGGAAAACCTCTTTCCTCCACTTTTCAAGGATGATAGTTCTGCATGTTGTACTGATGTGGAGAATGTTTTCACATTTACTTTCAACTCCACACTGCCAACACTAAGTAAATTGTATCTAAAATTATCCCTTTGCACCATAAATCATCATCATCATCATCAAAACAGACATTAAACAATGATGAGATAAAAGCGCCCAGTCCACTCTGTAGCATGACAAAAAGCATCCAGTTCACACTTTAAAGTGCAAGTGTTCGAATTCACATTATAAAGTGGTCGTTTTGGTGCCATATCAAAAAGCGCCCAGTCCACACTAAAATGATTGTTTTGGTGCCACGAAAAAAGCACCCAGTCCACACTGTAAAGTGGTCGTGTTGGTGACATGACAAAAAGCAACCAGTCCACACTGTAAATGTGGGTGGCATTAGGAAGGGCATCAAGTTGTAGAAGCCAAGTCAGAAATAGTTCTGTATGAGCAATACATGGTCACCTGTTCTGGCTTGATTTACAACGGGACAACCCATCTAACTCATGCTAGAGTGGAACAATGGACGTTAAATGGTGATGATGATGCCTATTCAACCTCCTACCAGTAATCCCTCATAAAGCCACTCCTTATTTTCTTCATTACTCCCTTCCATGATTCCATCAGTGTTTACCCCACCACACTTGTCATACATCTCTGTTCCCCTTAAACCTACCTTCTGTTTTCACTTTGGATCCTGTTTGCCTTGGTGTTGGTGTCATTATAAAATGTACTCAATACACTCTATAAAATGGTTGACATTCAAACAATAAGATGACGTTACGAAGTGCACCCATGCCTACCACCCCAAAAAAGGGACAGAGAAGATTCTTTAGTTACACAATGGTCATGATAATCTCCCTAGTGATGATGCCACAATGAAAAACACCTGATACACTATGGCATCCAGCTGTAAAAACCATGTAAAAAAAAGAATGTGTCTGAGCAAAATGTGGTCCGCTGACCCACTTAGGAGGATAGTAATGCTAATTAAGTACTGGTTTGGTTTATGGCACCCATCAAACCCATTGCTAATATGAAAATTGGATGTAAAATGATGATGATAAATGAATATATACGTATGTTTACACACAGACACATGTATGTATAATTACACACATGCAAGCATGGAAAAACAGCTGTAAAACAATGATAATGAGGATATATATGTATATGACTAACACTGCAAAAAGGTTGACACTTCTACATAATGTAACAGATTATATTGACAAATGATGATGATACGGACAATGGTGATGATACCTCATACATGCACACACACATACCATAACTGTGAAATAACAGTTTTAATTATAGTTGGCAATTGTCACCTGTCAACACCCAGCTGTTAGTTGATAAGGCAGGGAGGTTTGCAGTTGACAAGTGACATTTCACTAACAGAACAACTCAACAGTAACAGGAACTAACAACTTTGTTGAGTTGTTTGCTTATGGAAACTACTACATTATCATCATCAACACTACTACCACCATCATTTTTATGTGCTTTTGTTTTTCATTGCTTGGACAATATACATATCATCCTCAATAAATCAATAAATATGAGTGAGTACACAACATATGTAGTGGAATTGCAGGCAGGCTAACAGAGAAGGTAGATTTTCTATGTGGCAGATGCACAGGATAGTCAGAGTACAAGCACCAGTAAAATAATATATTTCCAATGCTCAGAAGGCACCATAGAAGTAGTTGATAGCTTATGTTACCAAAGTGACCTAATTAGCAGTGGGAGAGGGTGTACTGGAAGCATAATAGGTAGAATAAGAATAGGGTCGAAAAGGTAAAGCAAGCTGATACTTCTGCAGATATAAAGGGAATCTCTATCTGAATGAAAGGGAGATTCTATGATGTCTGTGTATGTAGTGCAATGCTGTGTGGTAGTAAGACATGGACATTGAATGCAGATGATGTGTGAAAGAAATGAAGTAAGCATGCTCCACTGGCTGTATAACATTAGTGTGTATGAATGACGAAGTACAGATGAGTCAAGAGAAAAATTGGGCAAAAGCGGAATCGGGTGTTATTTGCAAAGAAAAGAAGACTGTGCTAGTATAAACGTAATGTATATGAATGATGACAGTTGGGCAAAAATGCTCTAGGAGTTCCAAGTGGAATAAAGGCTGATCTTATGATGTTGAACCTCACAAATGAGATGACAAAGCAACACAAGTAGAAGGACAGTTTTGAAGAGGACTTGTTAAACCCATGCAAACAGGAAAAAGCAGCCGTAAACATCATGATCTCTCTCACACACAACATTATATTGTAAACTAATCCTTATTCTCTACTAGCTATCAGAACTCTAATAATTCAATGCAAAACAAAAATTTTATTGATTTATTATATACAATTTGGCTAGAATTCTCAATATAATAAATAAGGCAGAAAGACACACAAAAATGAACCATTACTGGGGTTGCAGCCTCAGCTGCAACTGCTACTGCTTCTGTTTTCAGCAATTTGAAAAAAAAGCACTTCTTACTCAGGTTCAACACTGCTTTCTTGACATTTAAATCTGTTTCTGTATTGGAAGGTTTTTTTTTTCTTTAGAAATTTAAACACAACCGTTTTATAACATGTTTCCTAATGTTTTCCACACCTTTTTTTTTAACATACAATATTTACACGATTTCATATCAAAAACCTTGCAAAACAAATACATTGCCATCACAATATTTCATGCAATTATTGTTTATGCAAATTTCGATATTTGCATATTTCTATAGTTATATATTTATTCTTCCATGAAATAAGATGAGAGATTAAGAGATAAAGAAACATAATATGCTATACCTTGCCTAAGGGTACAAAACAATGTTGAGTAAATAAGTTTTGAATTTATGACCCACTGTGCCAATATTTTGATTAGCAGAAATTTTGATAATTACATTTGTAACACAAGTTGATTTAATATCATCATCATCATCACTGTTTTACGTCCATTCTTCCACATTAGCATGGGTTAGACAGCTTGTCCTGTTGTGGGCAATGCCAGGTCAGGTGACCATGTCTTGCTCATACAGAACTGATTTTGGCTTGATTTCTACAGCTGGATGCCCTTCCTAACACCAACCTCATTTACAGTGAGTACTGGGTGCTTTTTCACCATGGCACCTACACAACCACTCTACAGTGTGGACTGGGTGCCTTTTTGTGATGACACCTACACGGCCACTTTACAGTGGGAGCGGGGTGGAGTCATACTGTCTATATGCTTCAGCTTCGGTTTGTACCCGTGGGAAGTTGGGTCTTCTGTATTACTGCATAATGCCAGAAGTCTCGGTCCTGTGCCATCACCTTTGAGAGGTGCAATTAGGCAAGGTCAATAATATAACATAATGAAAATGATTGTGGACAGTGCTCAGATGCACTACAACTCATCAAAGGTGCATGTATAGTACATAGAATAATGTACAAATGTCATGAAAGTGAACAGTGTATGAGTCATGATAGACACACACATGCGTGCGTGTGTATGTAGGGGGAATATCAGGTCTAGTGTTGGTGAATTTTGGGAAGCATGGAAGTTTTGAAGGATGCAGTGTCCCAACAGCTAACAACTGATGCAGGTAGTTTGTTGGTTTTATACACACATTTTACCACTAGTAATGAATAATAAAATGTGTGTATAAACAACATTATCATTAGCAGAAGCTGGGAGTTAAACCTGTGATGGACTGGCATCCTGCCCACGTTGAATCTTGCGCTCTCAGTTGTTTAACATCAATGAAATCAGGATAAACACCAGCCTGATTAGGCTCCAGGCTTGATTTTAAGTGTTGTTGTTTAGCCTTAAGTCAGTAGACCTATAATCAAAGACACTCCAGTCATGATCATCCCATCTTTTTAGCAGTATATAGGACTACATTATCCAATGTGTTCTACCTTGTTTAAGATGCTGTTAGCATGTGATTTGAGTTGAGATTTAGCTGCTATTTCTAGCAAATACATAGCTCTTAAATTGACTTGATAATATTGATGTTTAAACATAATATTCTACTATTAATTAGTTTTAGAATAACTTCCACATTAATTCATTTTTGATCAACCTCCAGTTTCTACAACTAAATTTTTTTATTTTTCGATAACAGATATTGGGTTTTTTTCACTAAGTACAAGAGAAACATAGAATTTTGTAACAATCATAACTATTTACTGTCAGTGAAAGTTGAAATGCTTTCAACTAAGAATCCAAATCAGGTTGCAGCCCCTGTATAATACAGTACATGTCACATTTGTAATTAGTGAGGTAAATAATATTATGTGATGTTCATGCCTTTGACAAAATAAAAATGTGTTTTAAAGCAAGCATTGAGAAGACACAGTAAATTGAATCTACAATCTGGCTGCTGTTGTTGAGCCTCAGGTCAGCCTTGATCCAGCCATGACTATTCCATCTTTTATTCAAACAAAGTATATCTAGTACTACATTATCTATTGTGTGCTTTCTTTTATAAGATGGTAGGATGTTATTTAACCCTTTGGCATTTACATTACTCTATATTTACTATAGTATTTTCATGGTAATGGCTTTATCTCACATAATATTGAATCTATGAGATTTTGATATTATTTATTTTGAGAACAATACCTTAACATCAGTATGGGTGGCTGGTTACAGCTGGTGTGAACAGAAAGAGGTGAGAGAGTTCTGGCCGAATACAGCCGGTTTAAATGCTAAAGGGTTAAAGTATATTTGATTGCTTTTTCTAACAGGTCAAAACAATGTATATAGGCAGCTAACAATGCTTGTTATCTGTGTACTTTTGTAATGGTTATTATATAGAGATGGTATGTAATGTTAGTGTGGTAAAGGTGAATTTGTTGTACAGACCCAGGTCAGCCATGACTGAGAAGACCTATGATCAAATATGTTCCAGCCATTATTATGTTGTCTTCTTTTTCAGGTGACTTGGACATCATCATCTAATGTGTCTTTTCTATATTAATACAGAAAGATGTGATTTTATGAAGATTTGGTTACTATTTATAGCAGGTTGAATTACTGAATGGATTTATAATTACCAATAGTAGCTATATCACTTCATTTGAAAAAGGAATGAATATCACAACTACCCTACTTGAAACCAAATGAATTCATCCATCCATTGATTATATATAATCAAACAATTCATACATACATCATCATTTAATGTATGTTTTCCCTGCTAGCAAGGATTAGATGACCAGTAATTTGATATGTGGCTATGTAATTTACTTGTGTTGTAAAATGAAGATATATAAAGAAATTTTTTTAATTTGATTATCAATACCTTGAATAGTTTTTCAAATTAAACTGATATCTTTCCTGTTTCTGAAGCATGAATATTTTAACACAACTAATGATATCTTCATTGTCTTTGTTAAACATAGTGCAGTGGAGTGGTAGAAAGAACAGTGTAACAGATGAAATGCCTTGTGAGTATTTCAATATATCCTATGTACTGGATTCAAAATCATATATAGGTCAACTTGACTCTAACTATCTGCAGTGGATAAAATATATACCAGTAATATTCTGGGATTGATTAAATTCTTTTATTCTTTTACAGATACAGAGGGGATGAAAAAATAAATGCAATAATTGGAAACAGATTTTGCAGGGGAAGATCCATCTAGTGTAAAATGATGATGATAAAAGTTTCAATCATTAGACAATGGTAATACTGGGGAACCATCTTCATGATCATAGTACTTATTTTTTAAAGTCTGATACTTATTCTATCAATTTATTTTTTGTTGAACTGCTAAGTTATGGGACATAAACACAGACAGAGAGAGAGAGACACACACATATATATATATATATATATATATAAATGACGGGCTTTGGTAGTTTTCATCTACCAAATTCAATCTGAAGTTAGAGTAGAGCATACTTGCTCAAGGTGCCATGCATCAAAACTGAACCCAGAACCAACTCAGTAATGCATATCATCATGATGTGCTTCTGCACAATTTTTATCTACAACACAGTTTCCTCTACAGTTTGTAGCCTGCCAATTTTTTTTTACTCAATAAAATAACTATATTATAAACATAGGACATAATCTAACAAGAAAGCATAGTTGCTGAATCTACTAGAAACAGCAACCAAATCTTCTTTAAATTGTATCTCACTGGCTTTAATAAAAATCAGGATACATTGAATAATGTAGTCTCTGATATAAATATAGACATAATTACAGGTGGAATGCCTTTGATCATGTCTGTTTCATCTGAACTGACCTGGGGTTACACAACAACAACAGTTATAAGAATACCCTTTCCCAACACATTACAGTTTCCTTGGTAACAACAAACTGAAAATTGTTGAATGTGATTCTCATAGGTTGAATTTTTATTTACTAACTATCTACTGAAAGCAGTAGATTGTGAAAGCACTTGATTAATCTTCAGATAGTTGTAAATCACATTAAGTACAAATATCAATATGTGATGTAGTTAATCTGCCAAAATAAAGAACTAAGTCAACAGTTTAGCACACAGTCAATAGTTTAACATACAAGTGATTACATAAAGGTAACCAATACCTGCTAAATGATTTATGAAATCATAATGACTCAGTTATTGATCATTGAGAGAAACAAATTGTGGACAAATTATAGAGTATATACACAATCACACACAGCTCCAAATAAATGATGATGATGGGATCATGATGATGATGATGATGGAATGTTTAGAGAAAACAACACTGGTCCAACACTCTATACATATTACATAGAGTACTTCCAATACAATAGAAAAACATAAGCACAAAAACAAAACAAAGCATGGTATGCAGAGCTGTACAGTCAAAGTATGTAATGAAAATTCATCAAATGAAGTAATGATGATGATGTGATGTTGCTATACAGAAAAGAACAAACATGTTGCAATGTCTATGGTATTACAAAAGGCATTAACAAAACCACTGAAAAATTGAAAGAAAGTTATAAAATCACTTTCCAAATATTCAATACCCCCCCCCCACCACCACACACACACACACACACACAACCACCACCAACAAATATATTTTTAATTTGAATGAAAATGTTATATTTTTTTCTTGGGATATAAAAATCAGCAAGAATAAACATTAGAATTCATATTTAATAAACATGCAATTTACTGAAAATAAAATAAAATTAATTACTAAATTAGGGAGAGAAAAGTAAATTTATCACACCAAAATAAAGAAAAAAATATCATCATCATCGTTTAAATGGACGTTAAACGATGATGATGATATATATAATATATATGCATATATATATATGTGAGTGTGTGTGCTTTTGTGTATACACAACTACGTAGTGCTCAATATTATCACTGTGACAAAAATAATAAATAAAAACAGATAACAATAAATAAAACCAGTAAATATATTGATAACAAATGAGGGTACACAAGAACCTATGACAACAGAAAAAAGGAACAAAACAGGAATTACGTATAAAAATAGAACAAAAATAATGTTTTTGCTTTCATTTCCTGACTTCTATAATTCAGCATTAGTGTTTTTAACCTTTAGCCCACTGAATTTTTTTATGAATTTTTTCCCTTGACATTGCATTATGTATTATGGGGAGATTACTCTATTGGTGACATAGATGCCTGAAGCTCGCTAAAGATTAAATGATAAGTTCTTATCTTAATACATGGGGTTTCATAAACTATAGATAAAATAGAAATATATTGCTTCAGTGATTCCTTATCATAATGTTTATGTGTTAATGAAAATATTTTAAAGAAAAACTCTGCAAAAAACCCCAACAAAACTACATATATATTGAATAATTGATGCAGGTACTATTTTCAAACCAAAGTAGTTTGATAACATGCATGGATTATGATGCCAACTAGCTTGAATTGTGAAGAATATTAAGATGAATATTTAAACATATTGCATAAATCAAAGATTAAAATCTTTAAATATATTTAATACCACATGGTTTAATTGGTTTAATGTTTGTTTAAACATTTAAAATGATATTAACTCAAATAAACACATGAGAATGTTCTATAAATTCCTATTCTCCTATTCAGTCATTTAAGCACAGTTATATAAACTCATCACAAACATATGAGTTTTTCGCTTGAAGAAAACCGTTCCTACTTGTATGAAAGAGTTTGTTCTCAGTGAATAATAGTTTAATAGTTATATATTTCTATATTTTTATAGGAACATGAGTTTATGACATAAGGTTAGTAAAAGCTTAACAATTTATATCTAACTTGGATAATTAGCAACTGTAATATTAACCTCTAAATCATTTATACCTATAACTTAGCTAACGATTTGCAAGCCATATATATATTTGATCCTGTGCAACTGATATCTCCACTAACATTCCATATTGGAGAATCAACTACAGGTCATTCAACGAGTGCATTTATTGATAGTCTTCTCTTAAGTATTTTATTTAAATAGAAGTTCTTTAGAATATTTATACTGAATCAAAGTTTTGTTAATTACTATAGTGCATATGACATCTTCAGGAAACACCATTACTAAGTAAGTATATACATAGTTTAACTTAAAAGGAAGTAGAACCAAATAGTGGGTAAAACTGTTGCAATATTCAGTGACAGACATATTTAACTGAACATATATACATGCAGGTGCTGCTAACTAGTTGTTGTGATGACTGCTACCAACACATCAAAGCTTTTGAAGATAAAGTCGGATATACCCTCATCTTTATAATAATGTCCTCCTCCCCAAGAATGGATACGATCTTTGACCAAAGATCGAACTGAATCCTCTTTATTATCCGTAATTTGACTAGCTGAAATAAAAAAAATTATCAAGAAATACTAACAGAGAAAAATATGTATATTTACAGAACCCACCACATATACCAGATGAGAAAAAAATGGTAGTAAACATATAAAAAGCATATATATATATAACCAATTTATGTAATATAAATATTAAAATCAAAGACAATATTGTACTTATTTAAAAAAAAATAAAAAACAATTCAACATCCCCAACATTTTTACTGAAAAATGTTCATGTGTGAAAATCTCTTATTTGTACATATGGTAAAATCTCTTACTTCTATGAAAACTATGGTCTTTAGAATTATGTTCTCTCTATACCCAGTATCAAACATGACATATAGTCATTCATATCAATACCTACTGCTCTGCAAAAGCTCTCCCCGATATTTCAAAGACAGGATTCACCACATTATTTCTACAGAGAACCATAGACTATGAGAAATAAATAAGTTAATTAATAACAGAAGAAAGCTCTGAATTAAAAGAGAAGCAGAAATAGGAATTTGTAACATCCATGTCTCACCCAACAACATTAGAGTCATAAAAGAAATGATTCCATTTAGAGATTAAAAGAGGACCACAGTTATACACTAGAAAAAAATTACCACCACGCCCACTATAATACACAATAGTACCCATAATAATACACACATTAATCATTTCCATTTTAGGTATAACTATTAGTTGGAGGAGTACATTCGACAATGAAAAATAAACCGAAGCTACAGTGGTATTTGAACTTAGATACATGAAGCATTGATCTAGACACCATAATGTGTCCAGTCTGGCTCACTACTCTCTGTAATATTTTCCCAGCTTGCATTACTTGATGATTTGGCCCTGTATATCAATCATTTCTGTATCTCATATTGTAAAATTTGAATATTTTATAACCAGACCACTTCCAATTCATGCCAGCATGGAAAAATGAACGTTAAGATAATGATGATGATTTATAATCGCAATAATGAGGCTGACAAATACTTTCAAGGGAAACAAATCTGTCACAAGGGACATAACTTTGTATACTAGTCATAACTATATAAGTAAATATATAATTCATCATAATCATCATCATCGTTTTACACCCGCTTTCCCATGGTTTGTTATAAAAGAAGATTTTCAATTTAAGATCTGCTTGGTTTGCAAATAACAATATTAATGATTAAAAAATAAATAAATAAAAAAAAACGATTAGGCAATTTAAAATCATAACAGTTCTTATTTGCAAAGATAATATTTTCCAAATATACTTATGTTCACAGAAAATTACAAGCAGGCAATACATATCAATATTATTAGCAATCAATAAATCATTTATAGTATAAAAGTATTACAAAACAGAAATAAGAACTATATAAAAGGTTTTTAAAAGTGCACAAGAATATCAAATGCATTTCTATTGATTCATCTACAAGAATGCTTCCCAAAGTGAATGGTACTGCTTTTCAGGTGTGGGTAGCTAAAATGCAAGGAAATGGAAGGTTGATGTTAGATCTCATTGAAGTATAGTGTGTTACATTTTATCAATTCATAAAATTGAGTCTTTACTAATCAGGGAAGTAATTACGAACTTTAGCATCTAAAACTATATATGGCAGTTAAACTTTAAAAAGTTGGATATTGTTTTGAGAAATGTTGTGGAAATGATGAAACTGTAATTAAATTGTCTCAATTACACATTACTACTAAGTTTTATTGACATTTACAAATAAATAAAGCATGTAAATGTCATTTCCCTGTTCACTAATTTAACTTACCTAATAGCTTCCCCTGAAGATGATGTCTATGAATTATTTAATTTCTACATAATTCTATATTTTTCAGTTAATATTTACTTAGCAAGTACTGGTGAAGTCAATGCTTTGCCGAGGAGCTCAGAATAAAATCAAAACATTGTCCAGATTTGTCTCCCATACTTGCTGGAAAAAGGGAAATAATAATACCAGGTTTTCCTCAATGCACAATTATTTCTAGTAAGCTTTTAATACTCTTTGCATTAATATTAACTTTCATATTGATCAATGGATTTAATTTATTCATATTATTTTGTATTGCTTTTTTTTTTCAATGATACTTTTTAATACTGTATGAGTGCTACGACTGAGAATGGTTTCTTATGAGGAAACTTGAAAAAGTTTTGAAACCCTCTGATATTGAGTACTATAGCAGCTATGTTTCTACATAATTATTTCTCACTAACTATCAGCAAACAATGTGCTAATTGTTAACTAATGTGAAGAGGGAACATGTTAAACAATACAAAGATGCAATGAATTTCACAACTAAAAGCTTGAACTGTGACTGAGCCAAGGTAAGAGTAAATAAGAATAAGTATGTCACACCAAAGAAAACCTAAAATATGTTTTCAACATAGGCTCAAGATGAGATTTAGTCTATTATTATTTTATCAATACTAAAAGGTTAAGTAAAGTTGACCCTGGTTGAATTTGAACCCAAAATGTAACTAAATACAAACTATTTTCAACTTGTGTTTTTTTTTTAAGTATTCAGCAATTGAAAACTTGTTCTTAGACATGTCGATTGGAACTAACCAGTTAAATTATCAGTACTGGATCACAAATTCAATACAGCTAGATATTCTTGTATATTGATTGAATTGATTGAAGTCAGAGTTGCAGATAAGAAAGTAATATAGATGCAAGCAATCGATGGTTCATACCCTATCAATGACATTTAAATACATTCTTGTAAAAACACTTAACCCTTCTTAGTTCATTTTACCTATATGTAAACAGGCAACACAGATAGGTTCAAGTCTACTACTGTACGTTTGTCAGTTATACAGAATCACTCCTGCACAACTGATAGTGTCTTAGTTAGAAATAATATTTAAACAAACACCAAACTTGCTTATGATTCACAATCTTAGCCATTTTAAATATGCTATGGAACTATGGAATCTGGATGAGAAAGTATTAACATCACAGTTAAAATATCTCCAGGGATAAAATATATTATTGAAAGAGAGTAGCAATATTTTGATGTGTGCAGTACCAATATACTCCAGATGAATAGTTTAGCTTTATGATTGAAATTAGATTTCATAATTCTTTTTTAAATCCTCTTTAGTTCTTCCATAAAGTTAACAATGCTCATATAAACTAAGTGTCATATGTTGTGCTTCAAATAATATACAATATGAAAGTCATTCTAATTATACATATTTTGGTTTAATACACAAAATCATCTATTTAACATGCAATTCCTAACATATCTATTGAAATTACATCAGTCACATTTTACTTTCATATACAAATACACTTATTATGAGTCTATTTGTTAGCAAATAAAATGTCAAGTGATCTCTATTTCATTAACTATCTACACTTAAGGGAATTGAAAACAAACCTTTTGCTGCA
Source organism: Eledone cirrhosa (assembly GCA_964016885.1). NCBI lineage: Eukaryota > Metazoa > Mollusca > Cephalopoda > Octopoda > Eledonidae > Eledone > Eledone cirrhosa. The sequence goes on along the minus strand of CAXHJY010000639.1, from coordinate 101,621 downwards.
ATTATTCACTATATAGTCAAGCATGCTTGGACATGTCTGATTTGATCACATCACCCATCAATATCCCATATAGGGTTTTGCCCAATGGCTGAATAAAACAACCTCTTGATAAAGAGGTTAGCAACCAAGGATTGGAAGCCACTAAGTGAAACCATGGGAAGCAGAATGGTGGATGTGCAATCTTGGTGAAACAGTCATCCATTGACTAATGGTGACAATCACACATGCTGACCAGATGAACAACTCGGAGAGAAATGAAGTGTAGTAGTGTTAATGTTTATAAACCCCAATGAAAGATTTAAATGACAACTACTAATAAGATGTAACTTCTGAACTTTGAAATTTGTTTAATAGTTTCGTCAGGGCCTCCAAGACAGGTGGAAAGTAAGGAGGAAGTTATCCTTGGATTGTAGACCTAACCTGAATGCTTACAACAGAATGAATTCAGCTAAAAGAACATAAGGAGAGAGGCAATGATGTTAAAACAAATTATTGATAAATATACAATATATTTATACCACTGACAATAGACAGTTTACAACTAAGTTATAGCAATGTTAAGTAATTAAAATCATTATTACTTTATGCTTTCAAATAAGTACAGGATTTTTTATAGTCTCACAATAAACTTTTAATTTACTCTGTGAATTTGTGACCACAGAAGAAGGGGAACTGGCAAGTGGTTTAACAAATCAAAAATAGATGAGCTCATTAAAAATAGTATTTGATTAACCCCACTATAATTGATTATAGAAATTGATACTTTGTTGAAACTTTTAATTCCCTACTTTTTAAATCTAATATCAACTTTCTGAAGTTCTTGCGACTTAATGAACTGCTTATTAGCTTCAATAATGATTCATAATATTATCATAAGGGCACATATTTATAAGGGTACTAATATAGATGACTGACTTGCACTCAGACCATAAAAAGACCTAGCTAAACACCACAAATATTTTGTCATGTATTATATCAATGCTGGCCTTTCATTACTCTTATTAATATCAATAATAGATGTAATTAATCAGAAATTACAATTTATGAGTAAAAATATAAAGTCAGCTTTGTTCATTAAAAAAAAAATCTCTCTTGGTGTCACAGTTTGAAGTTTTGTCACTAAACCATAGAATGGTATACAAAGCAGTGGGTACAAATGGGCTGTATAGCAGAAGGAAACTATGTGCATAAGAGGAACACAACAGCAACAATACCATCAGATGAAGACACATTCAATGCCCATTGGATACGGCTTTGTACTAGAGATGGCGCTGAAGCTGATTTTTGATAGTTATTTTCAAAGTATACTTTCTCAGAATTGGACATAAACGAAGGCCGGAAGAATGGTTGGAAATAGCTGCCTGAATTTTGTGGAGATGTGTAGGAAGCATCAGAAATTGGCCCATGGTAGGAAACAGATCTTACATAAGGGTTTAAATTATTATTAGTCTTAAGTAAAGAAGACGGATTTCCATAAGGTGATCGTTTGTAATTTCCATATGGTGAGTAATCCTTTTTGGGATCTTTCTTAGCACCATAAAATAATGATGAAAATTTTGTTGATTTAAGAGTAATTTCTAGAAATTCTGCAGGTTTTTTCTCAGACACTGATTGCGACATAGTTGATTTTGGTGAAGGCTGGTTAGATACTTTGTATGCTATATTCTTGGGTTGTTCTATAACTGATGCAGTTTCATAAGTTCCAGTTACTGAACTTTTATATTTCTGGTAGGGCTGTTGAGGCTTTTCAACGATAACACATTCTTTTTCAGTCTTTTTTGGATATGTTTGTTGGTTGAAGTTGTTAAATTTAGCACCAATAGTTAAAACATTATTAGAATTAGTTGCAATGATATTTGAAGATTTAGTAACATTATAAGAACTCATTTGAGTATTTGTTGAGGCGACTGGTCTAAAATGAGACATAGCTGCAGATCTATGCCGAGGAGTTCCAGGCTGGCGAATATTCAACCGAAAAGCAGAAAATCTATTGAAATTGGGAGCTGAAAATTTCAAATTATTCAAATTATAATTAAAAACAGAATAGAAAAGTATATTAAAAAAAAAAAAAAAAAAACATTAATTTTCAATGCTACAAGTTTGCAATACACTTCATCTATAAATAAATGTTTTTGATTAAAAAAACAAGTGATAACCAATTTTTATGGAAATCTGAAGTTATTAAGTTCTTAAAACTGCTACTATATTAACAAATCAGGATTATGGTTATATATAATTAGCACCTAACACAAAACGAAGTCAGTCAGATAAAGAAAATTCTTTGTCTACAAAGTTTCATTTACAGTATATCATTAAAAAAAATCGTATCGACACACTAATTAAAATAAAAGTCAGAGTAATATTGATTTCTTTCTGACTAGCTTAAGGCAATACATTTTGGAATGGTGTATAGAGGATTAAATCAACAATAGTATTTGACTGCTTATTATTCTATTAAAACCAGAAAGATGAAAGGGTTAAGTTGACACCTGTAGGTTCTGAACACAAATGTAATAGAAAAAGTAGATGTTAACATAATATAGTCCAGAAAAAAAAAAGAATTAAAATTAATTACCTCACTACATTAACCTTTAGCATTTAAACTGGCTGTATCTGGCCAGATTCTCTCACCTCTTTCTGTTCAAACCGGCTGTAACCCGCCACTCATACTGATGTTAAGATATTGTTCCCAAAATAAATAATATCAAAATTGCATAGATTCGATAGTATGGGAGAGATTATGTGAGGTAATTATGTGAGATAAAGCCTTTACCATGAAAATACAATAGTATATATAGAGTAATGTAAATGCTAAAGGGTTAATTTACTACCCACTTAACTATTTGTTTTTCATGCAACAATTATCCCAGGTACCCACCCACAAGTCATTCTCTTCAGTTGTCATCCACTAAACTGCTATATGTCTATGTCATCATGGGTTTGTTACATTAGAAAAGACAATGCTTTCAAGCAAGATAAAAACATGCAGAGTGGTCATGATACTGACAAGGATTTGACTCACTCCCTCTACGTTCTGTTTTTAATTGATTTTAATTAATTCAAATCCAGGAGTTATCTCTCCTGCATTTCTTGGCCAGAATTAATTATTTAGCTAATCATTTTCACTCCATACTACAGGAGTAATTCTATTTATTAAAAGTTCTAGGCTTAACTGCATGAATTTTTCATGCAGCCAGCAACCCTGGGTATTTCTCCCAGTCAGTTTTTAAAATAATAGAATGGTGACTGGTGAAATGCTATCTGTGACATGCACACACATACACAATTATGAAAAGGTAACCAGTTCTTATTGAATATAATTTTCTGTAAGGTAGTACTGTAGGTTTACATTTAAGGAAATAAGTAATTCTATAATTAAATGTTATGTAAAGAGCTAATGTTATGCAAAGTGCCAATGACAAATTTCTAAACTAATAACCGTGCATTGTATACCATCTATTTTAAATTTCTGCTTCCATTCTGAGACTGGTGCTGAAGGTTCAAAAGATGTAGTCTTATGGTTGACTGAGATCTTGCGCAGAGAATGAAGCTGCTGTTCAAGTGTTTTAGCAGCTTTTGATGATGTATGGCAAGGAGAACCTTGAATTATTTTCAGGTTGGATGAATTTCCACAGCTAGTCCTAGTATTAGCCATTTTAGGGGAACTGTGTTTTTTTAACTTTTTCAAATTAGATTGGATCTGCTCAATCAATGGTGGTGCTGGCAATGTTGAAGTAACACTGACATTATTCTCAATGTTCTGAGAAGTATATGGGTTAGAATATTGGTTGGGAGATAGATAGTTATCAGAGTAACTAAAGCTAGTAGTATTTATATCATTTGAGGAGGACTCTTGAATAATTCTGTAAGATGGAGTAGAGATCATTTCAGATTTCATTTGATGAGGCTCCTCAGCTTCATTAACAGAACTCTTATGTTGATGAGACACTGCTGAAGTATAACAAGATGGTGATGTTTCTGCCTTTGTTGTTTTTAAGTGGGCTACATATTGGTTAGGAGAATGTTGAGGCACAGAAGATGTGTGAGAAGAATACTGCATAGTTGGTGATATTTCAAAGCTGGACTTGGAAGATGTCATCACGGGGAAGGAAAGCGTCGATAGCCGACGAACTGAAATTGGTAAATTATAAAATTCATTATGAAATTAAGCTAATCTGGTGTTGATGTTAATTAAATGGATGTTAATTACATGAAATATTTAAAAATTTAAAACTAATGGATTTTAAAAGAAAATGAATATAGTAAAGTAAATGAGTAAAATAAAATAAAAAAACTCATGATTTCTCTAAAAAATTAAATTTCCCTCCAGAAAATTCTATTTAAAAGGAATATGTTGAGATTTGACATTAAAATGAGTAAATAGTACTAGTTTATAATGAAACCAATCACATAATTATCTCAATCAGACTTCATTTACCTGACACACACAGAAAATAAGACAATTTATATTATACCACATATATACATATACACACACACATATATATATATATATATATATATATATATATATATATATATATATATATATATATATATACCACAACATCCAGTCCTAAATAAATGAGGTCGTGTAGGTGTCACAACAAAAAAACACTCAGTCCACGCTGTAATGTGGCCGTGTAGGTAACACGGTAAAAACCTCCCAGTCCACACTGTAAACGTGGTTGGTGTTAGGAAGGACATCCAGACGTAGAAAACCCGCCAGACAGTCCTGAGCAAGACAACCAATCTTGCCTCAAGTGGGACAATTCCCGTCCAGACCCATGCTAGCATGGAAAATGGACGTTAAACGATGATGATGATGATGATATATATATATATTTATATATATATATATAACACACATGTATGTATGTATGCATGCAAGCATACATACATGATGATGATTCTCAGCATCACTGCTTTAACCCCACTGTGCATGCCCCAACCACCTCCACCATCACAACCTAGCAGTCCTGTACCCCACTTCCTTATTTTGAATATATATATATATATATATAACAAAGAAAGTGTGGTAAGAAACCAGGTGGACCATAACGCACCAGAGTACTCGATACTTAGGGTAGTAGAGTGGGTAATAGGAAAAGAGTGAGGACCCTGACGGCTGAGCTCCGGCCGTTTCGACAGCTAGATCTAGCTGTTGAAACGGCTGGAGCTCAGCCGTCAGGGTCCTCACTCTTTTCCTAATTTCTATCTAAAGACATTTTTTCCAATTCTAACCTGCCCATCCCCTAAATCTATCTTATTTCACATTCTTTCTTCTGAGGAAGGACTAGCGTCCGAAACGTCAAAACCCTCTTTCTGCTATATCAAGCGTTAACCTAATATATCTCTTCCATATACTGTACGGATTGTTATTTCGGTTTACCTTTTACATACATACATACATATATATATTTATTAAAATAACAGATTAAAGTTTAAGCAAAGAATCGCTGCTTTCACCCTTAACAGGATCTTCTGAAAGGGTGAAACAGCCATTCTTTGCTTAAACTTTAATCTGTTATTTTAATAAATATTTGCTCTACGGTTCTTATATATCTGATATATATTTATCCTTATCGAGCCCTCTTTGGATTTTAGTCTTCAAATTTATTATTATTACTATATATATATATATATATAAATATATATATATTAATATACTCCGTGATCTCTTCTGGACCTATATACCATATTCCCCTGCTTGGATATTTATGCTGTACAATTCAAAGGATGCCATTGACTCAAACTCTCTAGTAAGCAGTTTTCTTGTTTAAGCATTCATTCCCAATATACATAAACAAAAGTGTCTGTTTCCTTGAGCAAGACACTTTATTTCACATTGCTCCAGTTTACTCAGCTGTAGAAATGAGATGATGGGGACTGGGGTCCCTATCATTCCACACTGTAAAGTGGACGTGTAGGCGCCACGGAAAATAGCACCCACCACTCACTGTAAATGAGGTTGGTGTTAGGAAGGGCATGCAGCTGTAGAAATCAAGCCAGAATCGGTTCCAGTCGCCCCCCTCCCTTGCAAGCAGGGAAAAGCGGACATAAAATGATGGTGATGATGACAACCTTATCTACCTTCATACACACACATACATATATATATACACAGACACACACGTATACATACATAAATACATATACTTATATTAACGCACACTCATATATATATATATATATATATATATATATATATATATATATACTAGCTGGCTCGTCCGGTTGGCGCCCGGCTAGGTATACCTGCCCTCACCACTCCACTGCAAAGATACCACACACCCTCCTGTGTCCCATTGTCCTTCCGACTCTCTCTCTCTATCTGAATAACTAACACTTTAATTGTATCTCTCTCTGTCTAACGGCTTATCTCTCTCTTTTCTCCTCCCTCTGTTTTTCTGTCTCTCTCTGTAGATGTGTGTGTGTAGTTTTCCTAATCTTTCTCTCTCTCTCTCTCTCTCTATGTGTGTATATGTGTGTATATATTGATTTCTTTATTAGCCACAAGGGCGCAACAAGAAAGGGGACAATACAAAGACATGCCGGGGATTTTACATACAGTCGTGTAAAAAAATATAAAAACAAACAATTTCAACAATCGAAATCCCTAATAGGGGGGAGGCGCCACAAATGGGTTGTTTAATACCCCGTCGATAGAACAACCCTCAACTCAAGGAGCGTGTTGTGCAAGTGCTCCTTTCTTCCTTTTGCTCTCTTCCTCAACCTACAGGCTTATAAACAGAGAAGGTCCAATCACTCGGGCCATTTTCGCTTCATTCACCCACCTTTCAGTAAATTTACTGGGGTGCAGTGCCTCTCTCTCCACCCTGATTCTCCTTCTAAAGTGATACTTAAAGAATGGAATCAATTGTTGTCCGGAGAGAAAGGCATCTGTCCTCAGTCCTCTCAACCTCGTCCACCAGGGAGATACGGAAACTAAAACAGTGTTGTCATATAGAGAGTGAAGAGCGACGGAGAGAGTAAAGCAGTTAAATTATAGAGAGGGGGGAATGATCTTACATACATACATACATATAAAGTATAGATATGTGTGTGTATGTGTGTTTGTGTATGTGTGTATGTGTGTATGTGCATGTGTGTCTGTTTTGTTTTGATATATTATGTGTGTTACATATGCGAGCGACGACAGAAAGTGTGTGTGTGGGTGTGTTACTTATGCGAGCGACGACAGAAAGTGTGTGTGTGTGTATGTGTGTTACTTATGCGAGCGACGACAGAAAAACAGAGAGAGGGGAAAAGAGAGAGAGATAGGCCGTTAGACAGAGAGAGATACAATTAAAACGGAAAGTAAAAGAGTGTTGTCATATAGAGAGTGAAGAGAGACAGAGAGTAAAGCAGTTAAATTATAGACAAAGTGAAAGAGGGAGAGAGAGAGAGAAAGACGACGCTTCACTTTATAATGATCTATTATATAGAGAAGGAAGAGCGACGGAGAAGACGCTCAACTTTATAATATTTGAGAGTGAAGAGCGACAGAGAGAGTGAAGCAGTTAAATTATAGAGAAGGGGAATGATCTATTATAGAGAGAGGGAAGAGCGACGGAGAGAGTAAAGCTAACAAACTATAGAGAGGTGTGTAGGAGACATACATACATACACACGATACTCAGCTTTATAATATTATAGATAATATAATAGATATATAACCATACACACACAAAAAAAAAATAAACATGAACAAGAGAATGGTAGTCTAGAAATGTGCTGAGGTAAAATGCAGTTTCTAAATGTGTGTTACAATAACTTTAATGTTAGTAGGCAGAGTGTAGAGGATCTTAAACAGGATCATATATCTACTTGATCACAAAATGTATGAAGGATATCTAAGCACTATCTTGTGCACATTAAGGTTAACTTTGCCTTTCATCCTTACGGGGTCGATAAAATAAAGTACCAGTAATACACTGATTAGTTTGCTGGCCTTGTGCCAAAAGTAGAAACAATTATCTATGCCACTCTCTCTCTCTCACACAGAAACACACACAAAGCCTATGTGTCCACTTGAAGGACAATCCCAATTATACATTAAATGAGCTTATAATTTGAGCTGACAAATATTGATTGAGAAAACAATATTTCTATCTAATAAGTTCTGGAATAGGCTTGTATTTTTTTTATTATGGTAGGAATCTGAAAAATCCCAGGTATTTGAATTACATGAGTAACATGATGTGTTCCATGTAATTTTTTTGTGACCACATGAAAATTAACTTATTACTATTTTGATATTCAGGTTATGCTATTTATATAATGTGGGTAAGGAAAGTTCCCTAATATTCATAAAATAGAAGATCAAGAAAACCACAATGATTAATGAACATTTTCTCTTATCGCTTGGGTCTGGCGAAATCTATTAAACATAATTATAACTTGCACAAGGGAACATATTAACTATAATGGGAAAAACTGAAGTGAAACAGAAAAACTAAATTAAGAAATAAATAAAAATTTAAAACAGGTGAAGAGGTTTAAACCATTATAGTGCAAGATTGACGTCAAATGTTTGAGGCTCGTTAAATAGGCAAAAAGCAGAGGTTAACTAAGGTACGAACGACAATAACATATATACCCTTTTTTTTCAGATTTGAAATCCACCGTATGTTAGCTTCATTAAGGCCTCGTTTTATGTGCCAATCTATTGGTTTGTTAAATTCATTATTGTTTACAGAATCAATGTTAGTTAGGCTATTGGGGCTAAGTCCTTGACTAATATCATTGTTCTCAGAAATAGTAGCTGGAAGGATTTTTGAAAAAACAGGCAAATTATTTTGGACACTAGTGTTCTTGGTAGCAGCTGTAATTGAATAACTTGTCTTAGCATTATTATTGAATGAGTTTACTTTATGATTTGTAATCATTTTTTTTTGTTTTTTCTCAAGGATTTTCTTTCTTTGAATTAATATAGCTGAGCAGTCTGCAAAGTGAAAAATAAAAATTTCCAAGTGTATGTATATTAACATGAAAATGGATAATCATATTAAAAATAATCTGGAGAAAATAACAACCACTACACAATGACCTCATGATGTTTAAGTGGCAATACAGACAGTTGAAAAACTAGCAAAACAAGAAATATAATTTAAAAAAATAAACTGTCAATAATTAAACATGCATATAGAAAATACAAGAGAGAGAGAAAAAAAATTATATTCATTAGATTTTAAATGTTTCTGGAGAAAATAACTGAGAGGCAAAGTAATTTAAGAAGTTGCATTGCCAATGAATTTTTTAAAAATTACAAAATGTACATTTGTGCGTACATACATGCACACATACTTGTGCACACACACATAGCAGTCATCTACTAAATTAGACATATACACAAGTATTTTATTACAAAACTAATTTAAAACATTTCATAAAAGTAGTTTCAGCTGTAAAAGAGTGATAAAAAAAATTCCATTAACTCTTAACATCCTGTAATGGCCTAGCAGAGAATGGGTTTGTTAATTCAAATGTTTTTAGTATCTTTACTAGTGGACAGATCATTGTGAAAAGTTGTAGTTAATTGACTTTAATTTTAGGTACTTTTCAAGAATATTTGGCTAATGTGGCTAATTTGGCTAAAACTGATAAAAACAGAAAGAATGCATATATATATATTCATATAATCATTACAATTCAGCATTTTAATGAAACAAATTTGATGGGAGAGCATAAAAAGTGCAAACATACACATACAACTTAAAAACTAATATTTAAAAAACAAACAAAAATTTTTTTTTAGCAATACTTGCAAAGATGACTAGCAAATGCACACAGAAGAAATAAAGTGAGAGACGAATGAGAAACTAATTTTTTTGTTAACTATTTTGTGTGTGTGTGATTGATCATGATCATTTGAAGTACAAGTTGATAAATCAGTGCTAGAACAATAAAGAATATAATTAATTATCTCTGTCATCTGTTGCTACTTAGTTTAGACAATAAAGGCAAACAAACTAGAGATGCAAGTTTTTAAATGGTTTTAGAGAGAAGCTCATTAGCAGATGACATACTCCATACAGTTTACTTGTCTTATCAAGCTGCTTTGAATCTTGCAAAATAAAAAAAATAAAAGAAATTATAATGAAACTTGAATTAGAAAGTCTATCTCTATTGAACCCTTTTTAATTTGATTTGTTTATAGTGAAATGTAACCAAAATTATTAAGAGAAATAGCTATTAGCTAATAAAAAGCAGTTAGAGAGCTTGAATTGAATTAAAATGCTAATAGGCATTTTATTGTTTGCACAGAGAGAAAATTGATTGGAATAATATATTATTACACTGAATATATATATATATATGAAATTATAAGTACTGTATATACTCGTATATAAGTCAAGAAATATGTGATCCCAAAAATAAAAAAAGATTGGTAGTAAAAAAAAAGGGGGGGGGGGCAAGTTTATATCCAAGGTCAATATTTTGTCGATTTTCATGAACTTCAAATTTTACATAAATAAGGTGCTAAATTATCTGAAGTGATTATTTTACAATGAACAGTTTTTCTACATCATTAGTGTTATTTATGCATTCCCTTGAAAATATTTCCAACAAATTTTTATAATTCAATCTTTTTAATACATAAATATCCCCTACACATACATGCATGTACTTGTGCACACACACATACATACATGTTGACTGTTTTTCTGACTTAATAATACTTTTTCTTTCAATCTTATGTAAGATTGAAATCTTACTTCTGACTTATATTTTATTGCTCCTGTTCTCTCTCACCCTTCTTGCTTTTGTCTTCTCTCACTTGATGTCTCTACCTTCCTCTTCTACTCTATGAATCTCTGTAGGAAGTTCTCTTATTCGTGTCTTTCATTCAAATACTCCCAACTGTGAGTGGCCAGAAGTAAACAAAAATTTGAGAGATATTTTTTAAACTTTATAAAATGAATCAAATGATAAAAATGCATTATGTAATGGAGTTGTGAAACAAAACCTATACTCTAAATGACACTTTAAACATCATCATCATCATCACCGTTTTACGTCCGTTCTTCCACGCTAGCATGGGTTAGACGGGTTGTCCTGTTGTGAGCAGTGTCTGATCGGCTGACCATGCCTTGCTCATACAGGAACTGATTTGGCTTGATTTCTACAGCTGGATGCCCTTCCTAACACCAACCTCATTTACAGTGAGTGCTGGGTGCTTTTTCGTGGCGCCTACACATCCACTTTACAGTGTGGGCTTGGTGCTTTTTTGCCGTGGCATCTCCACGACCACCTTGCAGTGGGATGGTGTGGGGGCATATTGTCTATATGCTTCAGCTTGTACCCATGGGAGGTCGGGTACTCTGTATTACTGCGTGACGCTAGAGGTCACGGTCGTGTGTCATCGCCTTTGAGGGGTGTAATTGGGTAAGGTCGCCTTTTATCACTTCATCCCAGGTCATCTTGGGTCTCCCCACTCCGCGGTTTCCATCAACTTCTAGTGCTCTGCACCTTTTTATGCAGCTGTCATCCTTCATACGCATCACATGTCCATACCAACGCAACCGCCTCTCCTGCACACAGCATTTGATTCCTCTTATGCTCAGTCTCTCTCTCAATTCATTTATGCTTTGTCGTTCGCGTATATTACTATTACACATCCATCGGAGCATGCAGGCTTCGTTTCTCTCTAATCTACGTAAGTCTTCCACCTTCAGCGCCCAGATCTCACTACCATGTAACATTGCTGTTCGGATACACGCATCATACAGTCTGCCTTTCATTTTGAGGGAGAAGCCTTTTGCAGCTAGCAGTCGTAGTAGTTCCCTGAACTTCTTCCATCCCGTTCTTACCCTTGTTATTGTACTTTCTGAACACCCACCTCCGCTGCTAATTCGGTCACCTAGGTAGCAGAAGCTGTCTACTGTCTCTACAGAGCCCTCCCAGAGATTGGTGGTACTTGTTTCCTGTGGCTGTTTGCTGCTTGCTGTCCCAGTACAGCTGCTGCATGTGAAGCCTACATTCTTAATTAAGCTTCCTGAGATCCCGCTACATCTCTTGTGTACCCATTGTTTGCATTTGGGGCAGAGAATGGAGTTCCTACCTACACCTTTCATACATACTGAACAAGGCCATTTCCCTGAGGGGATCTGGGTTCTGTTTTCTCGTCTACTTACAAGGACCTTAGTCTTTGTCATGTTGACTTTGAGACCCTTTCTTTCTAGTCCCTGCTTCCAAGTTTGGAATTTCTTCTCTAGTTCTACCATAGATTCAGCTATAAGTGTGAGGTCATCAGCATACAGGAGTTCCCATGGGCATCCGGTCTTAAACTCCTCCGTTATTGCCTGCAGGACTATGATGAACATGAGAGGGCTAAGAACATCAAACTATTAAAATTTCATAAATAATTTCAAAAGTACACCATCTAAACATGTATTGATTAGACTCTTCTGCTTATAAACGGTGTTTGGATTTTTATTCACTTTTCAGACATAAAATAGAGGGGGGGGTAGCTTATATTCAAGTATATACAGTAATTTTGGAGAAAACTATCAATTTAAAAAAAAAAAAAAAAGCCGCACTTATTCTAAATTAAAATTAATACATAGAAGCCAAAAGACTTAAAGAAAACAAAAGACAACCAGTCATTTCAGATAAGTTTGCTTGATTTTTGTTCAATCCAATCAGGTGTCTACTATGCTTTAGAAACTAACTGTTTATTAAATAAACACCATTAGCAAACCTGGTGGTGGACTTGTTAGTAAGTTAATATTGAGGAAGTTTTCATTTGAAAATTATAACCATGTTGATATTTAGCATTAAAATGCATTAAGTTATACAATATACTAAATTAGACTAAAAATGCAAAAAAAAATTATTTTGATCTTTTCCAACAGCAAAATAAAAAAAATAAAAACAACTGTCATAATGATTCTTATATTTAGATTACTCAATAAAAAATATAGTAACAATATACTTTTCTATGACATTCCAAAATATCTGACTAAAGTGTTCATAAAGTATTTTTCCCAGTATATTTATTTAGTTCTAAGCAATAAATATTTTCCTATGATATTGATAGCTGTTTATAATTATTAGGTGTTGCGCTATATGCTAGGTCCTCAACAAACTGAGTCTATGACCTAGTTTCAACTTTAAGTTGGCATCATTTAATTTCACTTACATTACTAATGCCCCTGGGAAAGTTATAAATATCACATCTCACTTGTTTCCTTCCTCATCAAATCTTGGGATTAATGTTTTGTGAAAAAAAATTATCATTATTATCATCATTATCAGGGATAACAGAACTGATAGAGATAAAGGTAACTATCTCTCTAAATTGCTGAAGATCTGATCTTAATAAAATAATTAGTACTGGAACAATTAAATTGACTACACTCTCCCATATGTGTTGATTCAATTAATTGTGTCTCTTCCATTTAGTTCTATCTCTAAATTTTTGTGAATCTCCAGCTTTAATGTATATTTCTTTGTTTCACACCATCACCAAAATCACCCAAATACATCAACCAAATATTTTTTTCATCCTCCTTCAGAATCTATTAGTTATCTGAAAAGGCAATTCCCCCAGATTTTACCATGTTGCTCTCCCTATTACAAATATAGCATGACTGTTGAAACTAGACTGAATTCAAATAACTCTGCTAAAAATTCCAATGGAATATTCAAAGATACCAACTTCTTTTCACTTTTGGAATATTTGAAGTTATGCTTAACATAAAAAAAAATATATATATATATGTTATTAGTTTATTATCATAACACCATTGAAATTAATATTATTAATGTCATTATTCGTGCAACATCATCTTGATTAAGAGTATTAATGTAGACAACACTAAATAGACAAAAGCATAAGTCAGCAACAAATATTAGAAGAGTGAAAGCAGGCAGTCAATATCACATGATGAAAAATATGGCAAAAACTGGAAACATAGAAGCACTACATGGGACTAATGTACTTGTCAACTACCATCTTGGCTTCCTCTTCTCCATAATGCAGTATCCTTTACTTGTTGCTGTTGATGTTGTCGGTGTGTATGTACACCTATTGTATTGTATTTTGAGGATGGTGAAGCCTTTTTATTCCCTATGGAAAAAAAAAAGTTAAAGTCCAAACTACACACACATTCAAAAATTAGAATTCAGGTTAAAAAAATACAAACATGTAAATTCAGGATTAAAATAAAGGAGCAACAAATATAGGTGAGAATGTGAATGATTAGTTGGAAAATTACAGGGAAAAGTAACAGTTGAAGCCAGTGCACACCTTATATATGAACAACATTTAGTAATATCTTATAGAGACTCTACCTAGTTGAAAATTGTATTGAAAAGTTTGTTTTGTTGTTTGAATAGCAGTTAATGTGGTAATCCCAGATGAGTCACCTGTGATAGTGTATCCAGAGAAGAAAAAGCTGTTTGCTCATTATATAAACCAACACATCGAAATTCTTTCCAACCCTGTCTAACTCTAAAGCCAATGATTTTTGGTGGGGTTTTGTTTTAACTTTTTAACTATGTACCTTCTACCTAAAACCACACACTGCATACATTTCTCATGATACTATTACTATAATTTCCTATTCAACATTCTTATTAAACACTCTACAATTCTTTTCCTCATGACTATAACCCTTTGCAACTCCATACTTAATTAGCAATGTTTCCTGCTAACTTGCAACAATTAAAACCTGACATCTGTTTATTCTAACCTCACTCAAACATCTCATTCTCTTGTCTAGGAGACCCTAATAAAGACAGGGATGGTGCTAATTTTTATTAACCCAACAATATATATATATGTGTGTGTGTGAAGATGTGTAGCTTAATGGTTAGGGGTTTTGGCTAACAATTGTAAGGTCGTAAGTTCAATTGCCGACAGCATATTGGGTCCTTGAGCAAGATACTTTATTTCACATTACTCTAGTCTACTTAGCTGGAAAAATGAGTTATATTTGTAATTGAAATGTACAAGCAAGTCTTGTCACTCACTGTCTCCCTGAATATTCTGTTAACAATGCACAAGCTTGTGGATTGGTCAACTACTTACACGTCAATTTCACAACCAGGTTGTTCTGTTGTTTGAACAAGAACACTTGTAGTCAATCAACAAGATCTATCTCTCTCTCTCATATATATATGAGAGAGAGAGATAGATCTTGTTGACTTCCGTTGTTTTTGACTACAAGTGTTCTATATATATATCATCATCATCATCGTTTAACGTCCATGTTCCACGCTTGCATGGGTTTGGACGGGAGTTTTCCCTCTTGAGGCAAGAGTGGTTGTCTTGCTCGCATAGGATTGTCTGGCGGGTTTTCTACAGCTGGATGCCCTTCCTAACACCAACCACATTTACAGTGTGGGGCTGGGAGGTTTTTACCGTGTTGCCTACACGGCCACATTACAGCGTGGACTGTCTGGCGGGTTTTCTACAGCTGGATGCCCTTCCTAACACCAACCACATTTACAGTGTGGGACTGGGAAGTGTTTACCGTGTTGCCTACACGGCCACATTACAGCGTGGACTGTGTGTTTTTTTGTCGTGACACCTACACGATCTCATTTGTTTCGGCCTGGATGTTGTGGCACCAACATAACTTTACATTGAAAGGGCGGTGTGGATGGGGTGGGGGTGGTGGGATGGGGGTGTATTTTGTTAGAGATGCCTACTGACTGTAGTAGGTTTTACTTTGTATTTAGGTAAGGCGGGTCTTCTCTATTACTGAGTACCGCCAAAGGTCTCGGTCCAGTGACATTGTCTTGGAGAGGTGTAAGTGTGTGAGGTCGGAATTTATCAGCTCGTCCCAGGTTTTTCTGGGTCTGCACTTTGTTATACAGCTGTCGTCTTTCATGCGCATCACTGACCATACCAACGTAGCCTTCTCTCGAGTAAACAACATCTGATCCCTCTTATTTCTAATTTTTTCCTTAGTTCGTTTATGCTTTGCCGTTCACGTATATTACTAGTTTATGCTTTGCTGTTCACGTATATTACTATATATATATCATCATTTCATTTTACGTCCGCTTTTCCCTGCTTGCATGGGTGGGACGGGAACTTATTCTGGCTTGATTTCTATAGCTGGATGCCCTTACTAACACCAACCTCATTTACAGTGAGTGCTGGGTGCTTTTTTTCCGTGACACCTCCACGACCGCGTTATAGTGGAATGATAGGGACCCCAGTCCTATCATCTCATTTCTACAGTTGAGTAAACTGGAGCAATGTGAAATAAAGTGTCTTGCTCAAGGAAACAACACATCACCCGGTCTGAGAATTGAACTCACAACCTTTCGATTGCAAGGCCAATGCTCTAACCACTAAGCCATGTGCCTCCATATATATCAGACCAGTTGAAGCACATGGCTGAGTGGTTAGAGCATTGGCCTTGCGATCGAAAGGTTGTAAGTTCAATTCTCAGACCAGGTGATGTGTTGTTTCCTTGAGCAAGACACTTTATTTCACATTGCTCCAGTTTACTCAGCTGTAGAAATGAGATGATAGGAACTGGAGTCCCTATCATTCCACTGTAAAGTGGTCGTGGAGGTGCCACGGCAAAAAAGCACCCAGCCCATACTGTAAAGTGAACGTGTAGGCGCCACGGAAAAAAAAAGCACCCAGCACTCACTGTAAATGAGGTTGGTGTTAGGAAGGGCATCCAGCTGTAGAAATCAAGCCAGTTCCCGTCCTACCCTTGCAAGCAGGGAAAAGCGGACGTAAAATGATGATGATATCAGACCAATAGTTTTTACATTGGAACAAATAGTGCCAAAGAACACAGAGGTGATTTTCTACCACCAGTTTGTGATAAAATGTAATTCAATGGTATATCTCCAGTTCGAAGTTAGCATAGTCTTCTTTTTGTAACATTGCTCAGTGTTTGACATGTTGTCAGATCTGGTTAAGAAAGTAGAGGATTGAAATTTGAGAGCTTATCTGATGATATCTCAAGATTCTTCCTCAAATTTTTCTTACCCTTGACTAATTATATTTTTATGAAATGATTTCACTTGCAATAGATTGGGGATGTATCATCATCATCATCATCATCATCGTTTAACGTCCATATTCCACGCTTGCATGGGTTTGGACGGGAGTTTTCCCACTTGAGGCAAGAGTGGTCGTCTTGCTCGCATAGGACTGTCTGGCGGGTTTTCTACGGCTGGATGCTGTCGTCTTTCATGCGCATCACGTGACCATACCAACGTAGTCTTCTCTCGAGTAAACAACATCTGATCCCTCTTATTCCTAATTTCTCCCTTAGTTCGTTTATGCTTTGCCGTTCACGTATATTTCTATTACACATCCGGCGGAGCATGCAAGCTTCGTTTCTCTCCAGTCTGCGTATCCTCTGCACACAATGCCCAGGTCTCACTGCCATGTAACATTGCTGTTCGTATGCAGGCATCATACAGCCTGCCTTTCATTTTTAGAGAGAACCCTTTAGCGGCCAATAGTGGTATAAGCTCTCTGAACTTTTTCCATCCCGTTCTGACTCTAGCTACTGTACTTTCAGAGCACCCTCCCCCACTGCTGATTTTGTCACCCAGGTAACGGAAGCTGTCCACTATTTCTATAGAACCATCTGTGCAATGGAATGAGTTAGTATTCTGTGGGCACTTGCTGCTACTTATTGCACCAGAGCACCGGCCACATATAAAATCTATATTCTTAGTTAGCTTACCTGTGATCCCACTACATCTTTCATGTACCCATACTTTGCATTTGGGACATAAAAATGGAGTTTCTACCTACTCCTTTCCTACACACTGAGCATGGCCATTTCCCAGATGGGACCGGTGCCCTATTTTCCTTCCTACAAACTAGAACTTTAGTCTTAGACAAGTTAACTTTAAGGCCTTTTGATTCCAGGCCATGCTTCCATGTTTGGAATTTCTTCTCTAGTTCAGCCATTGATTCAGCTATGAGCATTAGATCATCTGCATATAGGAGTTCCCATGAGCAGCCGGTCTTGAACTCTTCTGTTATAGCCTGAAGGGCAATAATAAATAGTAGGGGGCTAAGGACGGAGCCCTGATGAACACCAACTTTTACGCTAAACTTTTCACTATATTCGTTGTTAATTCTAACCTTGCTGACTGTTTCTTTATACATGGCTTGTATAGCTCTCACAAGCCATTCATCAACACCTAGTTTTCTAAGGGCCCACCAGATAATTGAGTGGAGTACTCTGTCAAAGGCTTTCTCCAAGTCAACAAAAGCTAAGTATAGGGGTTTACTTTTAGCTAGGTACTTCTCCTGTAGTTGTCGTACAATGAAAAAAGCGTCTGTTGTACTTTTACCTGACACAAACCCGAACTGCATTTCGTCTACATCGAATCGCTCTCTGATTAGTTGCGCTATTACTTTTTCTGTGACCTTCATGACCTGGTCAATTAATTTAAAGCCTCTATAGTTTCCCCTATCTAGGGCATCACCTTTACCCTTGTAGCAGTTAATGATGATGCTGCTGCGCCAGTCCTTCGGAACGACCCCATTCTGTATGACTTGGTTTACTATCCGGGTGACCATAGTGTGTCCCACCGTTCCAGATGCTTCCAGCATTTCGGCAACTATTTCCGAAGGCCCGGCCGCCTTGCCCGTCTTCATGTCTTTGATCGTCTTACTTATTATACTACCTTCAACTTGCACTGCTGGTCCCTCTATTGGGTCGATGTGGGGGAGACTGTCTTTCTCCCAATTATTCTCCTCATTTAGTAGCCTTTCGTAGTGACACTTCCAAGCTACCTTCTTATCAGCGTCAGTGATGGCAAGTACACCATCATCATTAAGGACACACTTCTCCCAGACAATATCACTGTTTTCCTTGACACATTGCCGAGCAATCCTGAACACCTCACGTTTTTGGTCCTCGCGTTGTAGAACATGCTTGAACTTTCTTTCCTCTGCTTCCCTTCTTGCGAAGTACACTTGTCTCCTAGCTTCCCTCCTGGCCACTTGATAGTCTTCTCTACTTCCCCCATCCCGCCATGCTTTCCAAGCCTGCTTTTTGGCCTTGATTGACCTCTCCACCTTACTGTTCCACCACCAAGTTACTCTCCTCATGCCTATAGGCCTGCTCCAGCCACAGGTTTCATCTGTCGCCTTCAGCAGGTTAGCTTTCAGGAATTCCCACTGTTCCTCTATATTGTACGACTAATTGCTCTTCCTTACTATCAAAAGCATCAAGTAATATGCTTTTAAATTTATTATTACTGGCTGTGGGGTCCTTTAGCTTCCATATTTTTCTCCTGAGGATAGTCCTCTTCTGTTGTCGAATACGTCTCGTCCTGACTATGAGGTTGCTAATTATGAGTCTATGTTGAGAGGTGCATTCTTCATGGTGGAGGGATTTAGTGTTTACAACAGACACTCTGTCACGTCTCCTGGTAAGGATATAATCTACCTGGCTTGTGTGTTCCCTCGATCTATAGGTGATCAGGTGATTGTCTCGTTTTTTGAAGTTAGTGTTACAGATAGTTAGGTTATTTGCGTCACAGAATTCCAGGATTCTGGAGCCTTCCTCATTTCTAGTACCAAACCCATAGCCTCCATGGATTCCGTCATAGCCGTCACAACGTTGTCCAACGTGACCATTTAGGTCGCCAGCAATAATTATATAGTCACTGTCGGTTATTTGGGAGGTAGTGAGCATCAGTGTCTCATAGAATCTGTCTTTTATAGTGCCGGGCAGTCCGGATTGGGGTGCGTACGCAGATATTACTGTCACAGTAGTTCTATTGAGGACAAGTCTTATTTTAATTATTCTGTCGTTCACTCTATTCACGTCTATTATCTTATCTGCCCACTTTTCTGCTACCATGATTCCTACTCCACCCAACCCATTGTCATTTCCCACCCAGAAAAGCTTATAGCATCGTTCTTTACCCACGATGAATCTAGCAGACCCACCCCTCCACCTGGTCTCTTGAATACAACAAACATCGACCTCCTTACGTTCAAGCATTTCTACAACCTTGTTGGTACCAACTCTGAAGTTTTGGATTGCGTTTGGAGGGTGGGAGCGGTGGGGCGCGGGGGTATGTTAGCCATCCGCGGCCGAAACAAAGAGGAGGAGTCCTTGCATTCTCGTCCATGAGGTGAATTTGTCTTTATCTTTGGCATTGTCACTGAGTGTCCAGATTTTTTCTATTCAAACTCTCCAAAATTCCGTAGTCCATCCATCATATCGAAAGGCAACCAGGTAGGCGATAGCATAGGCCGCTGACTTATGATTGGCCCACGTAATAATGGTGGTGCGTGGGGGCGGGTGGGAGGGATATTGGGTAGTTAGCGAGAAGGTTAAGGTTTAAATAAGATCCCCGTATTTTGGGCATAATTTAACAAGCATAAAACAATAATACAAGATTTTTTTTGAAAAATACGCTAGAATTATCGAATAGAAAAGCAAAGATTGGATTCGGGGAGAAATGATACAGATTGATGAATGGACTAGGGAATTAAAATGGTGAGAAGAGTGAAGAAATATTTGTACGTTACATTACACCATGATAGCAGCCTATCCTGAATAGGGTTGGCGATTTTTGAGGTTTCGTACTTGCAGGATTTATTTTATATTTGGAGAGAGAGGAAGGGATTGGTGGCGAACCAGTATGATATAGAGGGGGGGGGGGTGAAGATAGAAGGGAGCAGAGGTTAAGAGTTTAAATAAAGTCCTCGTATTTGGGGCATATAATTTAGCCAGCATAACAAAATATATATAAAATATATAAGAAGAAGATTTGTTTTGAAAAATACGACAGAATTAAGGTTAAGGTAGTTAGCGAGAAGGTTAAGGTTTAAATAAGATCCATATATATTATTTCCCATTGTACTGATGTACTGTTAAGTAATGTTTTACATAACAGCTTTCTAGTTCTATACAGACGCTTAAATTGATTAAAATTTATATAATTGATTATAATTTATATAATAAAATTTTGGATCAAAGGTTTTAATATATGGATAAACATTTTAGAATGAGCAGTTTTGTATCATAAATCCGGGGTAGTTTCAGGCAGTTTGGTATTAAAAGGGTTAAACTGCACAAAATCCCGCCTAGTTAATTATACCAACTACTTGTTTAGGAAGTGACTAAAAATGCTACTGCCTCTTCTGATGAAAGAAAACAGTGAATATTATCCAAATGTTATCCCAATTGTTACAATAAACTGAAAACCAAATCAGAAAAAATTTAAAAACAAAAATAGAACATTAGTTTTTGTTTTAGTTTCACCACTAAATTAGTTAACAACAAACATAAGTAAGCAAAACTACACTGCTTAATGAACAGGAAATATAAAGCAGTTAATTTTGCAGAAAAAAAAAATATGAATGAATATGTGTAATTGTAAAATCCAATGTGCATTAGATGGGATAACATGTGTACAGATGATATAGCATACAGCTATATTGGCAGGGACATGTATATACAGTATAGTTGGTGTTGCTTATCCTCAGGTCAGCGCTGACCAAATTGAATTATGATCAAAGTGTTCCAGTCATGACCATCCCATCTTATTTTCAGATAATATATCCAAGACTTCATTACTCTTTCCAATGTGTTCTTTTTTTTTTTAAGATGGTAGGGTGCTGTTTGAGGTGAAATTGTTTGCTATTACTAGCAGGTTGAGTGACCATGTAGACACTGATAGAGATGATAGTAATATATAGTTTTGTTCACTGTGATATATGTAGAAATGATAGTAAGTTGAGAATTGATATTGATACAAAAATGTAACAAAGATTAATAAGTATAATCTTGATAACTACCACAAACAATTTTAAGCTTTCTGAAGACATGTGAAAATTAAGTTTTGCATATGATTGAACAATATATATTGTAATCAGCATATGTAGACTATTATAATAGACACAGAAACATATGTTAAAGCCAATAAATTCTTACTCTCCTTTATTGCCGAAGTCTATATTTTTCTTGGTGCAATACTTGCTTAAATTTTGATAACCAAAATTTCTATCAAGTTTGCACTAAGTTAAAAAGAATAAAGTATAATTGTCCAAAATTCTTTTGGTGTTTTTTATAATTTCAATTGCTAAAACATGATAATTTCAGTTGCTATAACATATATATAAATATGAAATAATAACTTATGATAAATTCATTTGTACTCACCAACAGCTGGTGAACTGCGGTCATTGGTTGAGGATTTTTTGAGTCTTGTACCTTTATGAATCTCTCCAAGTAAAGCATTTCTATCAACAGGTTTGGCATTATTATTGGATGGTTTTTTGGCACCAAACTTTGGAGGTGGTGGTGCACATGGAGGAGGAGGTGGTGGTGGTGGTGGTGGTGGACCTGACATTGTGTCAGTGAGCAACTCTGTAATAGAAAAAAAAAAAAGAAAACATTATTTCACCTAGTAAAATTTGATAGAAAACAACATTGGATATTCAGTTGAAATAACTGTTCCCTCTCATTCACAATTACCTGAATTAAATGAAGACTTGAGAACTAATTATCAAACATGACATTAGGAATGTAGCACAAGAGAATTAAAAGAGCCAGTCTTTAGAGACATGATAACATTTACAATAAAAAATATAATAATCCTATCAGGAACAACCAAGAACCTAGGTATGGTGTATACCACCAGTCTCTTTAACACTGTAACAAATGAAAGACAAATCTCATTTCCTCCATATGGATGCTTATCCAACACTAGTGACTTTTAATCCAGAGCAGGTACCACTTCTCCAGAAAAGTAAAATAGGACAAGTAGAATTTAATGTCCCATCTCGAGACACACTGAAATGCCTGGTGTGGTTTTGAATGCATTAACAACTTCGCCAACTTAACCATTCTATATCTACTACATAGATACGGTGTGCACATCGTTCACCATATCTGTTGAAAATATAGCAAAAGAAGCATCCAATCAATTCTTCAATTTAAATTCAGCATTATCAAGACACATGGTCTCAATTTCAACTGTCCTATTTCAATATTGTTTATTATATTCTTAGTTTTATGGTCATAGATATTTCAAAGATGTGTTTGTAAGACTTGTATACTTCTGCTTTGAAACAATGAAAACATATTCAATATTAACATTGGTGAGTATATATTTGACTAAATCAAAGCTAAAAGTGGACTGCCAGTTAGAATCGCCTCTTTTCTATCTCTCTCTGTTTCATTTCACTATGGTTTTCAATGAAACATAGTTAGCAGATGCTATCAGTCTAAAGTGATTCAAGAATCACCGTCATCATCATACATTTACTTTTCCATGTTTGCAGGGGTTTGATGGGTCTTTTCCAACACAACCTCCCTCCACCTTTTGTGCTTCTTTGTCATCTCCTCTGTAAAGCATTTTGAGATCAACTCTCACCACTTTTGCCCAGTCTTCCTTGGTCTCTTTCTACTGCAGCTTCCTACCACTAGGAACTCCTGCCACTTCTTCACCAATCGATCATCATCCATATACATAGTATGTCCATACCAACGCAGTCTTTTCTCTTGCACACTACATTTGATTCCTCTTACACTCAATTTTTCTCATGGCTCATCCATACTTTACTGTTCATACACATTAAAATTACATATCCATCGAAGCATGTTCACTTCATTTCTCTCCAGTCTTCACATATCTTCTGCATTTATTGCCTATGCCTCACTTCCATCCAATATCACACTTCACACAGAGGCATCATTCAGTCAGCCTTTTGTTCACAGAGAGAAATCTTTTGTTGTCATCTTGTTCTTATTCTAGTTACTATGCTTTTAGAAACCTCCTCTACTACTAATTAGAATAAGTTGAGTATTGTTCATTAGGTGTGTTATCTTACAAGAAAAATTAAGTATAAGTGAATTAAGAATTTTAACAGAATATGAAAGGTGCTGGATAATATATGCAACAAGGATGACTATGTTAAGTGTGGACAAATGAGAAGGGATGATAGATGATGGGTTAAAAACAACCACAGATTGATTTTGGAAGAGGTAGAAGAGTAACAAAGATTTGATATGAAATAGATAAAATGATGGACATCACAGAGAAATGACACAGTATAAAGAGGGAGAAAGTTCATTGAACAGCATGATCAACAACACCATCTTATTTTCACAGCTAATGAGAGTTTCAGTCATTAGACCTAATCCACCATTAGTAGAGTACACTGTATTGCAAATAATTACACCAGATTTCTTGTCTGAGAATAATATATGAATTTCTTCCCCACAGTCTTGAATACTCTGCAAAAGGTCATGGGTGTGCCCTTCCTCCTCTAAAAAAAAATATCATTATTTTCAGTAATGTTGAAATTTATGCAGTAAATGTTACACTTAAGCTAAACTTTAAGAAAAAGCTAGCTAGTTATTTATCTAATTTAGTCAACAAAATCTCATTCTGAACACTAACAGTGAAAACAGTCAAGTGCTTTATACCCCAGACACATAGTTTGCCTGTAAGGAATTTTAGTAGAACCAGTTTTTTTAGTCAAAGAATTTGGATATTAAATTTTCATTAAGAAATACGATCTTAGATTTATGGAAAAACAGTTAATTGTAAACTAGCAAATAAAAAAAATGGTTACATTTTTTATGCACATTGAGAATTGTACCAGTAATATGACTAACCAATTTCCATTTAAATATTTTACATTTTTTCTTCTGTCACCATATTTCTAATAAAATACACTACCTATGATTTTCAAATAATTTTGAAAATAATGAAGAATTTGGAAAAATTTAGTAATATAATTAACTTTAGCTGGTGTTTGGAACAAAACTAGAGGATTTTACATAAAACTAGCAGAATGGCCTGGCACTGCGCGGGCTTCTAAACATAGATTGGCATATTTATCCCTCCTTTCTGAAACAGTACAGAGAAGTACGGAATACCTCCGCTTGGGGATGGTGTCTATATTTTGTGCTTAGGCAAATGATTTTCCATTAAGATTTTTCAAAAGCATGTAATTGCGTTCCCTCTCTTTTTTGTTATTGTTTTTGCTGCTGTTGGTGTGATAGCAGCCGTTGGTCGTACTACTAACACAGTTTTGTCCTTCTTCAGCCAATCGTGTATATCCCCTTCTGCCTCGTCTACCTAAACAATGATTGTAGCACCTCCTTGTACACAATGTTCCTTGTTCTTCTGTGTCGGGCATATGCAAAGAGATTTGTCTTGCTTCCCACTCTTGAGCAGCCAACGTATAGTTGCCCATGTGAAAAACATGACTCTTCCAAAAGAAGGCCAGCAACAGTTAGAGTCTGACCCTGGGATTTATTGATAGACATTGCAAAGCTGACACGGTTCAGTTAATGATTCGTTGGTTGTTTGTTTCAAGTGCTCTTCTGGTGGCAGTACGTTCAGCATCTTGCGACCGTCGAATAGCAGATTCCACTGAAGATTCGTTTGCCCGCCTTGTTTATCTTGCCACTTTCACAGTATTTCGGCCACTGGAGTATCTCTTCCTTCGAGGCATGACCTAAAAGTAGGACGAAGTTCAATAAGACTAACTGGTAGAGTAAGGAGTAAACTCGTCAGTGATGCATGTGATTTCCAAACCGTTGACTATGTAATTGCTGGCCTTGTGCCAAAAGTAGTGGGACTTTTTGGGTGGCATATCGGCAGTAACAATGACGATAAACCGTCTGTGCTTTCGTGAAATAAATACGTTTGTTTATATTTTGTTTTTGTGTATGCAAAAATATCTGTACACGAATATATAATTATATATATATATTAAAATAACAGATTAAAGTTTAGGCAAAGAATCGCCGCTTTCACCCTTAACGGGATCTTCTGAAACTAAAAAAAAAACAATCTGTGAACGCAGAAGTAAATATTTCAAAAAACGTTGCAACCGAAGGAAAACAGGAACACGATACTTTGGTTCGTGAAGATGTTCCCTGGCAATGAACGGAAAATAGTGAAGATAATATGTCAGTAATGAGAACAATGTTTTCATAATGTCGTAATGGAGACAGCCAGACATACAGACAGATATTATAAGGGCGCGACGTTATAGCTATGTATCTATCTAAAAAGATAGACTAAGAAAGAGAGAGAGATCGCTAACCTGCGCCTAACATCCCTTTAACAACAGAAAATTGAAAAATAAAAGCTGCAGTTAATATCTTTAGACCACAAGGAATATATAAATGCAAGTTTGAAGTCAATCGGAGTAGAAATGTGGATTTGTATAGACTTTGCAAAAATTAGGACACACACACACACACACACACAGACAATTTCAGTTTTATATATATGTATAGATTATGGTGAAAACATTTTAAATAAATTTAAACTCATTAAAATGAACAGCTTTGAATTGTAGAATTAGCAGCAGTCTCAGGTAGTTTGGTGTAAAAAATTAAGTAAAAACTGCATTACTAGGGAATCTGCCTTTCAGTTCAGTAAAACCAGATGGAAATAAGCTGAGCAGTGAATCTAAACTAAAATTAATGCACCATAACAGCTGTAACATTTAATCAATTTTCAGACATTTGTCATGTAAATCAAAATAGAGATCAATAGAAATATAAGGGTAAATAGGAATAGGAAAATTATCAGTGTGTGCTAAATAAAATCTTTCTAGGAAGTTTTGATTCTATAACAACAAAATTTCACATATATATTACACTTTTTTACTGTTCAGTCAGGGAGAGAAGAGCAGGGTCATGATCCAGGTGAGAAGGTATTCTCAAACTGGAATCACAGTCCAAATCTTTGCAACCGAGTGGACTCTAATAAAGGTTTTGAGGGCCAGGTGATGAAGTTAAACCACCAAAGCAGACCACAGCAAGATTTGAACTCAGAATGCAAAGAACTAGAACAAACACTGCAAGGTATCTTGTCTGATGCTCTAACAATTTCACCAATCCACTGTCCTGGACTGGTATTTTAAAGCAACGTTTGGGAAGCGAGAAATGAAGTGACAAGTACTAAATACATAAATATATTTTGTTACTGTGAAGGAATTTTCGAGGGACACATTAAAATTAAAGAGTTATCTCTCCAGGTGATGTAGTTTTTCTGGCAATATTAGGACATGACCCTCCCCAAATATAACAGTAATTTGTACAGTTATTCTTTTTATTTTAAATGTTTCATCCAATGAAAAAGAGAAATTCTTATAGCATTTTCAGTCCCTTTCTGTAAGTTTAATTTGATTCCCTTAGAATAAACATGGGTAAAGACAAATTTCCACTGAGTTATAGTTTGGGGTAAAAAACAAAAAATTATTAGGAATAGCTCCCAATAAACTGAGTCTGCAATGTAGATTTGATTCTAAGTTAAGCAATTTCACTTTTCTTAATCATTGTACAAAGTAACATCAAATTTCAACTGTATACTACAATTTGAATCAATGTTTATCAGTCCTCAGATGAAGATATATGAAAAGAGATCAATTTTATAAAACCCAACATTAAACTTAATTACACATGTAAAATATTCAAGTGACAGCAATTGTACCAGTGCAAAGGGTGGGGTGAGATGAAGTGAGGGAAAATCAGCTTAAGATTTTATCAACAGAATTCTCCCACTTCATGGCTGCGTGGAAGAGCTTTCAGCTATAAAATATCTGATCCAACGTTATGGATTAGTACAAACATAGAAAAACAAGTGTAAACACACCAAGGAAAATATAAGATTTATATCTCAGTCTCATGAAGATCAATGAAGTGTTAATCGGGATTGAGCCTATTTTCATAGTTTTTATTAACAAACTTAATGTATGTCTAATAAAATGATTAAAAAAATAAATATATATCATCATCATCATTTTATGCCTGTTTTTCCATGTTCAAAGTCAGTAATTTATCAGAACTACTGTTCTCCCAGGTGGCTCAGGTGACTATATCTCACTAAAATACATTTTGGCATGCCTTTCCTAATACCAACCACTTTTGCCGAGTGTACTAATAAATATATATATAAAATACGTAGTTTAGAAAGCCACAACAATGCAGATGGGAAATCTCGAGGTAGGAAGTGAATGATAGATATCATTCACTTCCTACCTCGAGATTTCCCATCTGCATTGTTGTGGCTTTCTAAACTACGTATTTTACACATTTCACAATGCTTCAAGCAAACTTTAACACCCTCTTAAATATATATATATACATCCTCTACCATAACCCCTTCTGAGTTGCCAGCTATCTCAAAGCCACTTCTAGCAATATGTACAACCTAACACTTGTTCTCTCTCCTCTCCTTGTCTCCTCCCCTCTCTCTCATCTCAGCAACAAACATGTAGCTGCCATTACTTCCTCTCCAGAACCTTTTCTGTCATACTCTCATTTCCTATTTCTGTACAATCTCTCTTCGCTCTGCTAAGAACACAACAGCCTTGGTACCATGATAAAATACTCTGTAAAGTTATAGTGCTGATACCACAATAAAATGCACCCAGTAAACATATTCATATGCCGACAGGTACAAAACCAGTCTGGTTATATATCTGTCCCCTATCCGCATATGTGCACATCTGAAGACGTGATAATTGTTAGAACCCAGCTAAACCTAAGCAAATTTATTGCAAAAATAATTCAAACATAATAAACATGTATTGATTTTTTGCTCATTAGTTTTACATATATCATCATCATTACTTAATGTCCATTTTTTCAGTCTTGCTCATATCGATCTGTATTTTGATTTCTATGGCTGAAAGCTCTTCCTAATGCTAGCCCAGTGTGTACTGGGTGGTATTTATCATGGCATCAAAAAAAAAAATCTTACAGGGTGGGCTGGGCACTTTTTATTGTCACCAGCATGACCGCCTTACAGGATAGACTGAGTACTTTTTTTTTTCTTTTTTTTCTTGTCATATATATATATATATAATGGCTGCAACTTGATTTCGAGTAATGTCAGTGTGAACAATCACAGACATGGTTTTTTAGTCCTGCTAAGGACTTGCCTATGGCCAGCAATATCATGCATTGCAAAAAATGTCACATATCAAGCGATGTCTGTACTTTTTCAGAAAAAAAAAAAAAAAAAAAAAAAAATCACCCTCACTCACCAAGCAAGCTTGGTGGGGTTGCTGGTTTAGTTGTTGACAACCCGAGAATGCATAGATTGTACTGGGTTATATGTTTGGTAACATATAACCCAGTGCTGAAGAGCAACCTGACATATATATGCATATATGTTTGTTTGTTTGTGCGAGTGTGTGTGTATATACATACACACACCTGTGTATGTATGTATAAACAGCCATCACTGTCTCCACCCAAACAAAATTGTTGAGAACTTCCCAACAAAAATATCAACAAGCAGTAGTATAAAGTTATTCCAAATTAGGTCAATAGCTAACAAAAGCCAATAAAAATAAATTGAAAGAAATATTTTCTGCTCTTTCTTAGACTTCCAAAGATGCAGTCAAAAACTAATAACCATTTTAACTAATCCTCCAACAGTTAATGGTGTTATACAAAAAAGGAGTCTCTGTTGTTTTCTTACGTTTATTATAACACTAGAAAATGTTATCCAAAATTTAAAGAAACATCATTTCAAATTTGGGCTGCTTGGGTAAATAGAATACCTTGATTCCTGACAGCAGCATCCTTACAAAAAGACAGCTTCTGTTGGCAGGCCAAACTTAGTGAGGGACAAGATGCTTGGAGAAGAGAGGTGCAGTGAACACACAACAATGATCCAACATGATATGTGACTTGAAGTATCAGAAAGTTCAGAGATTGTTCGGGGTTATACAGTAAGAAGAGATTAAGTTGTGTAAGGCAGTGACAGTGATAGTTAATATCATCATCATCATCACATCTGCTTTTCCATGCTAGAGACATTTTGTAAGAACGGAAAAGAAACAAAATTTCATATCACTTACAATTAATTATAAATTACACTAATTTCTAAGCTTTAAAGACAAGAAAATCTTGAATTCAGGATTTACTTTAATTAATTTTGTAGAAGAAAAATAATGAATATTACATTTATTTGAGTTGGATGTCTGAAGATATTGGCTTATTTTTCTATTGCATAAAGTATCAACAATAAAAAAAAAGGTAACTATAAAAAACTGTTCAGACATATAAGAGTTTTTGCAATGTATTAAAATTATTATTAGGACACCAGCTATAATGAAAAATAAGCTTATTAGTAAAGATTACAGCAAAGCTATGAAGGTCAGAAAAAAGTTCATTCAGTATTTACCATGAAAATAATTAAGTTGAAAATCATAAAAGAAGAATATAAAAACAGACTTTTTAACAGAAAACAGGAAAATATTCCATTTCACAATTAATGCATGTTTTAAAGTTTTATATATTGTGTAAGAACCACACATGCGCACATAGAAACATATATTTAATCATTCAATGTCTTATCAAGTTAGTTAATAAGATGTTCAATTAATTAAGCCATAATTATATCATTGGAAGTAATTTAACTATAAATCTATCTTGTCTGCTGCAGGAGATAATTCACACACGAAAGCACCTAAATAAAAAAAATGTTAACTGAATGCTCTAACTTGACTGGAAGCCAATTTATAAAACAAACTTGTACAATTAAATTCTTGAAATCACTCAAAATAGCTATTTTTTGTTGTTCTTCTATGATAAATACTTCTAACATATAAATGGGGCAACTTAGACTATAGCAAAAGAAATGACACATAATTGTAATAATTAATATCTATGTTAGGTACATATAGGAAAATAATTTTATGTCAGACAGCAACAAGACAATAGTAACTAAATAGAAAAATTATGAAACAAAAAACAAACAAAAATGAACTGTGTAATCTGGTATAATGAGAAACAGCTAGCCATTACAGCTAAGTCTTATAGTATGTATTAAGTTTATAAACCAATATGAACACTACTACCATATAAAATTAAACTTCTATAATAAAGGACTGCAATATTATCAGAAATCCTTTTTGTAAGGTTCAAACTATTAAATTACAGATTATAATGAATTTATAATTTTCCCTGATTAGATTTATACTACTCCTATTTAAATTTTTAGGCTTATTATGTAACTAATTATGTAACTAAAATCAATCTAATTGGTAGCATTTAGATATTTAAAAATAAATGACAAGTCTACTTTAACATCAAAGAGTATTAAATGGGATAACTGGAAAACAAAGTAGAATTAATGACTCAAAACCTACTAGGGTTTATAGAAATTAGATGGTTCAATGAATAAAGCATTGTACCACTTGCGTGTAGATTCTTCATCATCATTTTACATCCGTTTTATTTTCTTTGCTTTTTTATGCTGGCATGGGTTGGACAGATTGTCAGGGTCAGGGGTTAGATGGCTCAGGCGATTGTGTCTTGCTTATTTGCTCCATTTTACTGTGGTTTCAACAGCTGGGGAGTCCTTCTTAATGCCAACCATTTTACCGAGCATACTGAGTACCCCAGGTGTATCAGTGCATTTCTGGACACAAAAATATAGCTTTTGGGAATACCTCCTTTGGAAAAGTTAACTGCAATAGACTGGCATCCTATTCAGGAGAATTTGTCTGTCTTCCATTAAATACTATGAAACTTGAGCAAAGTGCTAACATATAGAAGCCTCCTCAGACCTTAGATATGTATATTAATCAGATTGAACCATAACACTGTGTGACTAAGCTGACCATTTGAAAAAAAGGCACAATTCATCTGACAGTCTTCTTAACAGTTTCTGTTTCTGAAGGCAGGTAACAACTCCATCTTATCTTACTTGGAAATTCTTAAAGTTTACTGTTTTTAGTGTCAAAGTTTGGTAAACATTTTCATTTTAACTCAATATCAACCCACCCAAAACTGCCTTTGATTCTATGAAACAAAACCACCCATTTTAAAGGATTCCTATTTAAATTACAATATTCCAGTGTCTTAAGATTATTTCACTCTATGAGATTGACTGTCATCTTTTCCAACAAAAACTCTCATTGGTTAAAACCACAATTTTTTTTTCTACCAGATCCTGCACAAGTTCATTGTTACTGCTTTAATTGGTCCTCATTAAGCAAACATGTTATTAAAAGCATTCCAGCTATGATCATGCCATCTTTTATTCAGATATAGTGCATGACGATATCATCCAATGTGTCTTTTTTTAAAAGACAGTATGATTTGAGGGAAATTTAGCTGCTATTTCTAACAGGTCTAATGAGCATATAGTGACTCTCTCTCATTGTCTCATGTACACGTTTGTTGTGGAGGAGTTGCTGCATGATACCTCACACATACTATCCATCCCATCATGGCTTGCAAACAAGCATACAAAGACAACTGGCAATGAGTGGGCAGAAGTAGGCATTGAAGATATGCTCAGCACAATCTAAAAGACAGCTGACTCAGCTCAACAGAGTCATATAACAAATACTATTGAATTAGTCTACTGCAATGATATTTCTAAGTATACAATGGTTTCTTGCTAGCTTTGGCTGCTTCTATTTACATTTCTTCAGAATGTGAATATTATTCAAAATATGATGAAGAAAATAGCTTCAAGAGTATCTAATATTTATCAGATTAATAAGTAGTCAATTGCCAAATAAAGCTTTGAATAAATAGTAAATTTATGAATTGAAAAAAGGAAATTATTATTAAGATAATGATAAAAACAAACACTGCTAACCACTTGAATGCAGTCATATTTACAAGAAATTTCATCAATATTTTTATTATATTTAACCTTTATTTAATGACGGTATCTTGAATATTCTAGGTGGTATGCTCCACATTTTATTGCCCTTATTCCTGTTTTTAATATATTTAATGTGTAATTATTGAGTTTTATTCCAGTCAAATAACCTGGTGGGTGTTTTTTTTCTTTTTTCACTCAGCAATTTTGCAGCAAACAAAAGTTCATGCATTTTGAAATATAATAGACACTTTTTTAAACAAGAGCACCAATTATCAATGGCTGAAAGCAATTGAAGATCTCACTTATAAAAATACTGTAGAAAAATAGAGGGGATGGGTATGCAGCAAAACTATCAATCCATGCTTAGAAGCCATTTCAGAATGTTCTGAAACATATAAAGTTGATGCAAGTTTCACACTACTAAATTTGTCCCATATAATAAGTGACACTTTATCTATTAACCTCACTTTTCCAAACTATTATTTTGCTGTAAATAATACATTCATTTGGCAGAAAATTAGATAACCAGTTCCAGCTACAGACCAAAGAAGAAATACCTACTCCAAAATCGAACACTAGGACATTATATTTGAGAAAGCTGACTCTTTAGTGCCAGTATTATTATAAATAGTGCGGTGGATTAGTAGTATCGGTAGAGGGTCGGATGCCATGCTTTGATGCATAGAGTTACGGCCCTTGCCATTCTGAGTTCAAATCCCGCCGAGGTTAACTTTGCCTTTCATCCTTACGGGGTCAATAAAATAAAGTACCAGTAATGCACTGGGTAATTCCTGGTCTTGTGCCAAAAGTAGAAACAATTATTATAAACACATCATGTTACTTATATTCCAAAACAGAAATAAAATATCCTGACCCAAACCTTATGCTAACAAAATTAAACATTAAGCCAATAGATTAAAGATTGAAAATCAATACATTCAAGCTTGAAAAGAAATAAAAATCATAATTACTATGGAAGATGAGGGTAGGACAAAGAGATAAAAAAAAGAGGTGGAGGAAAAATATAGTTTGTTTATAGCTGCTGATGCCTATCAATCTGATATAGTGGGGCTTTATAGAGGTACTGGTCAACCACAGTTAATAAATTATTTTTCTCTTTACGAAAGGTTTTCTTATTACTGGTGTAACTGTGTGGGAAAAAAGTTTGCTCTACATTGACGTGATTCCAGATTTAATCCCACTACATGTCATCTTGAACAAGCGTCTTCTACTATAGCCTCAGATTGACCCAGGGTGAAATTGGGTAGATGTTAAACTGAGCAGAAGCTGTCAGATAGACTGTACCTGTTCTTAGATGGTAAGCTCAATTTATCACCCAGTTTATAATTACCACCTCACTCTTGGGTGCTTGTGGAAAAGTCCATTCTGTTGGAAGCATGTGGATCATGTGTCTGGTCTGAGAATAATCTAGGAGTCATGGTTTCTTTCTCACTTTCCATCCACCAATGACAGAGGTCTTGCAAAAAGGTCATGTTTGCTGCCTTGCCTCCTCAAATTATCCAATTAAAAATTATGTAAAAGGCGACTAAAAAGGTTAGTGTCAGGAAGGGCTTCCAGCTGTAAAAAGTCCTGTCCAACCTATGCTAGCATGGAAAAGTTGAAGTAAAAACGATGGAGAATGTTGGTAGGGTAAAAGCCAAATTTGATGCAAACAAAATTTGAAATCCGTATCAAAAGGGATGAAAGCAAACACATAACTAGATTTAGTCAAGCAGTTTCAAACATCGAAAGAGTAAATGACTGTGGTTTCAAAAGAATGCATCATAATTATTAACTTTACCATTTAAAAGAAAAAAATATTTATATCAGGCAATAATAATCTTTAATAAAAAAAATTTAAAAAAATAAAAACTTGCTTCAGCAGTTTACACATATATGCAATAATTGTTTCTACTTTTGGCACAAGGCCAGAAATTACCTAGTTCATTACTGGTACTTTATTTTATTGACCTGGTAAGGATGAAAGGCAAAGTTAACCTCGACGGGATTTGAACTCAGACCGTAAAAGGATGTAACTATGCTGGAAAGCATGGCGTCTGACCCTCTACCGATACTGCCAATTCACCACACATATATGAGATAATTGTTTCTACTTTAAGCACAAGGCCAGCAATTACCCAGTGCATTACTGGTACTTTATATGAGATAATGTGATATAAATAGTTTTCTTTCTACAACTTACATTTGTTAAGTCTAAAATTTTGTGAAACAATTTAACAAAAGTATATTTTAAAAAAATTGTTTTACAAAATGAATAGATATGAAGAATAGTATTTAAAAACATATTTTTTTTTTTAATAAAATATTTTCAGTGTGTACAAACAGTGACTAAGAAATTTCATGTGACAACATGGAACTTATAAAGATTGATCTATTTTAGCAGCTAACATAATAATATAGGCAGCGAATTGGTAGAGCTGTTAGAAACTTGGAAAGAATGCTTTGTGGTATTTGTTCTGGCTCGCTGCACTCTGAGTTCAAATCCCTTCAAGGTCAACTTTGTCTTTCATTCTTTCTAGGTTGATAAATAAAGTACCAGCTCATTACTGGGGTCGATTATTCCTCTGTATCCCCCCCCCCCCGCCCCCCTCTCTCTCGCTCTCTCTACTTTTCTGAAAGAAATCAGCTGTCTTCAGACATGGAAAGGAGATGGGCTCCACCAAGTTTTTAAAATGCCCAAGAATTGCTGTATCTCACTCACTACAGTGCCTTAATGAATCCACCAGGAGTTATGGGTTAAAGGAAAGGAGGGAATAATGTACAATAGTCTAATATGTTATCACTATCATCATATATTAAATTTTCTGCTATTTCCATGCAGGGTTTGCAATAAGGTATCATTTTAGTTCTGTGGTTATGTCTTCATATTCAGATCTGATTCTACCAATTCTTAAATTACTGTCAGTAGCTCTAAATTGTTGATCATCCATTCACATTAGATGTCTATCTATATCTGTATAGCTACTACTCAATATTCTCTTTAGCAAATCTATAACTGTGTCAGTAGAATGTCAAACAAAATTCCTTGTGATATTTAGTTATATTCATTTACATTCTCAATTCAACTTCCACTAAGCTCACTTTTACCTTCAGTTACGTACTGGGTTTGATTTAATCTACTATAACTTACTCCAAATAGGTGGCTCTGTGCCTAAGTTAGAAATCATTCTTTAAAAACAAAATCATTCTATTTTGCACACATTTTTCTCTGTGAAGTTTATGAAATGACATGTATTTTTGTTGGTACCTATTTTATGGACTTTGTAAGGTAGAATAGCAGTCATCTTTTAAAAACAAAAAAAAAACAATGTTCTCTTGTAAGAAGAGGATAGTGTCGATTGACCTGACTCTCACACTATCTGTTATTTTATTAAAATTGAATAAAACTCAAATGAGTGAAAGTTCAAGTCAACTCTGATGGGATTTAAAACACAAAATTGATCTGAAGTAGGGACAGAAAAGCCTAATAATGAGCTGTAGTTCATATTACCTCAGCTCATAAGTAGCATTTCAAAGAAAAGGCAAAAAAGCAAGTTAGATTAGTATGCTTAATAGAAACTTTCAAAAGTTTGAGATTTAAAAATTTAAAGAACATCTCAAAATGAAAAGCTTGATTAAGGTTTGCTGTGGAGTTAAGGGAGGAAAAAAAGTCAGAACAAGTGCTGAGAAGTAGTGAAAGGATTGAGATACATAATTTCCTATAAGGTATTTGGCACAGCTAGCTAGTTGAAAATGAAGACTTTGGTGTTGTTATGAGTGGTGTCATGGAAATCACAGCATGATGGTGAATCAGACTCTAAAGGGTATCAGAGACAGAAAGTTTGTGAATTAACTGAATTACATTTTTTTTTTACTTCTTTTTGGAAAAGCAGACTAAAGTATATACACCATCCCAACTATTAATCTAGATATTACAAAAGCAGGTTTGTAATGCTAATCTGATTACATTTAGAGGGAAAATGTATTAACATGGGAGAAGAAACGTTTGGTCATGGAAGTCATTGGAAGAGAGTGAATTATGTTTGGTGATATATTCTGAGGTGTAAGAGGGAGAGGAGCACAATGGAGGGGGGGAGCACAATGGAGGGAGCACAATGGAGACAATGGAGAGGAAATGCTTTTTTTTAATACTTTATTTCTTCTTTCCATGCTGGTATAGGTTGGACGAAGAATGGGGGAGGTGAATTGCATTCCCTGTTGGCATGGGTTGAACAAGGAAAGAGATGTGTTGGACAAGGAACTGATTTTGGGGTGGGAATAGGAAGCACATCTTTCCTCTAGGTTGACATGGGTTGGACAAGGAAAATGGATTTGGGGATGTGGGAGGAAGCACAATATGGTGGGAACACTTCTTTCTTTCCATGGTGGCATGAATTGGCCAAGGAGAAAGGTTTGGAAGGCAGTTGGGGAGTGGGGGTTAACTGAGGTGGAGAAGGTGGACAGAAGGGAGGGCTATAAACAATTAATAATAACTTTGTAATAAAGAAAAGTGTGGGACAAGTAAAAGTTAAGAGTAACTCCATAAAACAGACTTGCTAAAACAATCTCTAAATTTAGTAATTAAAATTTGTATTCAGTGACAATGGATTAATGCTTTATACTTCTATATAGGTTTTTTTTTTATTGACAACATGTCATCATCATTCCTTAAATGTGTCATTATAGCTAAGTGGTTATTGGCCTCTTGACAAGAGTCATACATTTGTATCATATTTCTGGTGCTTTGGTGAACTCCACTTACCCTCTTTTACTCAGCTGTAGAGCATGAACAGAAGAGAGCAACACCAACTTGATGGAGTGCCAAACTGGAAGTAGAAATTGTTAGGTGGTTTACACAACAATGACTGAATCATTGCCTAGATCATTATTACTCTTATAATACATCAGTTTTCTTGCATTGAAAAATGAACAAACAAAATGTTCCTAAGATATGTGTTTTTGTTAATTCATCTTTTTTTTAATTCTCTAATAAACTAGGTAATTTACAAATAAGTAGTACATGGCTGACAAATACTGGTGGTTTGTTTTAGTTTTGGACAATGAAAAAAGTGACTGACAAATGAAAATGTGTTGCAACAGTTGAATTTCTCTTCTATTAGAAATGATTAATTTAATTTTTTTGTTACCTAATGAAATGTGAGTCAATTAATTTTTAAAATAAAACTTTTGTAAAAATTTAATAAAATAGTTAACTTTTCATTAGTAAGTTAGTGTTTAGAACATATCTTAATAAAAACTATCATAAAAATAATCAAAGATTTTTACAAATAGAAAAATAAGCAGTTTTGTATCATAGAACCAGGGGCAGTTTTATGCAGGTTGTATTAAAAAAGTAAAAATATGTTTATTGTGAAGTCATATAAAGCTATATTATTCAGCATATAACAAAAACGTTAAATGGGTTATTTTGTTAATAAGATAAATATTCTAAAGCTATTATAACAATGTTAATTACTTTTTTTTAAATAGTTGAAAAACTGGTAATTTAAAGAAATATCTAAATAATCTGTTTATTTTTTTAAAAAAATTATCATGTCAAAATAGCTTAGATATATATCTAATATTTTAATAATTGGAATTAAATGTTTCAACAACTACTTGGATCACAACAAAAATCTAAAAAACAAACCCAAAGAAATCTCAATTACTATATTATATAATAGCATTACATAATATAAAATTCATTCATAAATACTCGGTTTTACTTTGTATATTAGCACAAACAGGCAATTGATATTCAGTGATTATATTCAATTATTCTAGACACAAATTCCACACATTTCTGCTGAATTTTAATTGGCTAAACACCAGAAACTAACACACAGGCAGATATATCATCATCATCATCATTTAAAACCCATTATATATATATTATATACATACACAAACACAGGTATGTGTGTGTGTGAGTCATAAGTATTTAGACATAATCAATAAAGTAGCAGAGTAAATATATAGTTCTTATATATGTCACACTTGTTTTTTATGAAAATACGACACAAAAACCAACATATAGCTTATCTACTGGACCTGCAAAATCTTAATTCAAAATATATGGTACATTGTATATATGATCAAAAGCAACTATTCAACGTTGTATATGATGTTAGCTGGCAGTGCTTTAAATAGCTCAAAACACGTTTATGGTTACTTATAATTTGGTGAAATGAAAATAATATAACATAAGAATATATTTCTGTTAAAAACATTATATTTTATATATTATTATCATGGCTCTCAATAGCTAGCAGTCCACAAATATTTCTTTTATGTTTTGTTTACCTTCATGCCATAATAGCACATTTTAAACTATATTAACTAACTCGTTGGACTGTGTAAGTGGTCGAGTATGGGTGTATGTGTGACGTCTGAATCCTCCACCTCCAACTAACTTACCCTCCGCCTCTTGGTCATGGCTGACAGGATGGAGAATTCATTACCCCAGAAGATGGCAAGGGAGATGCGCTGAAACACCCACTCCACCTTGTGGGGCTTGCATCTGTGGGCAGCCAACTCCACTCCAATAGCAGTGAGCAGGGATGTGGTCCAGGAGCTAAGTACACCAGAAGTCTCACTGTTACAGGCTTTACCACAAACCTATCAGAAAGCAGTGATACTTGGCCGGTAGCCAAATGCCCCAGGTTGCTACTAGAGAAGGTGTCACAGCATGCAGCATCCTAGATGAGGGGCCTAACTCCACAGAACAGGAAGATTGTCATGCTGTTTGGCCTTTTGCTGTTCCATCGGTCCAGCTCTGCTAGCTCAAGCTGGGAAAGAAAGCCTGTGGCCATGCTTTATGATCTTGTTGAGAGCAGCATGGCATGGGAGGGGACTAGCACTGTAACGGCATGACAGTGAGTGGAGACCGAAAGGATCCACAGTGGTACTGCAGCAGCCTTCATGAGGCTGACAGACCCAGAGGCCGAACCTCAGGAAAACACTGATGTGCAAGCAGTCGCCATCCAGCTGAGTACCAGTCGAAAGTGATGGAACTGTGTTGAGACAGGCTCCACTGAAGGGTTGAGAGGCTGAGCAAAAACTTGCCAGACGGTGCTTGTAGAGTCAGCTTGAGAGGACTGAATATCTACGGAGGGGAGAGGAGGATGCATGTTCACAGGGTGGAGGCTGAGCTGGTTCCATGTTGCATAGGCCACCTTACGTTCCCCCATCACAATGGGTTCAGTTGTGTTGTGGAGAACCTTGTTGATAAGGACACAGCAAGATGTCACTACATACTCTGATGCACACTTCTGTATTGTTAATATGGTCTACAAGGTCATATGTAAAAAAATTGAAGTGCTTCGTACATTGGAAGTATGACCTGAATTCTGCACATACAGATCAAGGAGCACATGACAATAAAAGCTTATTCTGTTAAAAAACAACTTGACAGGTGCCTCAGCCAAGATAATGAGGTCACCATAGAGGCGACAGAAAAGAATGTGGGCAATTTAAGAACCAAAGAGGCCATTATCATCAACCAGAAAAAAACATAGATAAATAAGAGATTGGAAATACACAAAGCAGATTGACTGCTATAACGACTTCACACCAGAAAAAAAACACAGATGAATAATAGATTAGAAATGCATGAAGCAGATTGGCAACTATAATGGCTTCACATTTGCGTATCCAGACACATAGACCAGTTAAGGAAGAACACATTGATCATTCGTTCATTTTTGTTTTGAACCATTTCTATTTTCACATTTGAAAAGATAGTAATACCTCTGAAATATCATGTTGAAATACACTGGGTAAAACATTACTTTGTTTTGTTTTATTTGTCATCCTTTGTTCTTTATATATTTCTACATTTTACCAGCTTTTTGAAACTTATCAATCATTTATTAAAATAGAGTTATTGAATATAGAGAATGAAGAGTTTGTTAACATGTGGTTAATTTAAGAGCTGCCAAAAGATATGTTTATATGTAGTTTTATAAGATATATTGAGGGGGAAAAAATTATGTTTAGTTTTGGATATTTTGATGGGAATTTTATTCTATTGATTATATTGATAAACACTGTTTGTAACTTATGTGCAAGTTATATTGAGCATGTAAAATTGAAGTGTGACAGTTACATAAGTATACATGGTATTTGTTAATAATAATCTATATATGTAAAACTGAGGATGTCTGTCTGTGTGTGTGTGAGTTTGAATCCCTAAAACTAGAGAAGCACCCAACCGACTGTTTTCAAACTTTACACATGTAATACTTATTTATGTTTCAGGGAGTGTTCTGAGCAAAAAAAATTTCAAATTGTCAATGCCCTAGGGACCGCATTAGGCGATTTAGCGATCTCTCTCTATAATTCTTAGTCTTTCTCTTTTTAGATAGATACATACATATAACGTAGCGCCCTTATAATATCTGTCTGTATGTCTGGCTGTCTGCATTACGTCACTTCCTACAATTCGCTCTGCGTCCAGAACGCGCCCTTATATCTGTCTGTATGTCTAGCTGTCTGTTGCCTCCGGTTATTCTGCCACCCTTGCGCAAGACAAATCTCACACTCATTCCCCAAACAGTTGGTAAGTGCACACAACTTCTTCCTCACGTTTTAAGCCACAGTGTTGCTTACTTACATACCACCAGACCCTTACTCCTTTGCCAGCCGTGGTTGTGGCAATACTAAGCTTAGCTAAGGTGGTTATATATTTACACAATACCTTATCCCGTGCAACGCCGGGTACCACTGCTAGTACATAATAATTTTAAAACTTTATATTTAGCTAAACATGAAATATTAATCTTAACCTCTTACAAAGTCATATGCATCATATTTGCCGTATTGATTTCCAGGCAACACTCCCCACTGATATTTCAAAGGTGTAATTAAAATTTTTTCTAGGCTATCTAACCTGTGCCCACAAGCATATTGGAGCTATCAAATGACTCCCTTAAGTGGGTGGATGTATTCTTTTACTGGTTTCAGTCAGTAGACCGTGGGCATATAGAGGCACCATTTTGAATTAGATCATATCAGCCCATTTACTTATTTTTTCAAGTTTAGTACTTATTTTATCAATCACTTTTTAGTCAAACCACTAAGTTATGAGACACAGACACAAATATAAATGTAGACATTGGCACATGAATACACACACACACACACTCACTCTCTCTCTATATATATATATTGGGTTTCTTCCTTTTCTGTCTGCCAAACCCCACTCAAAGGTATTGATCAAGCCAAGGTTATATAATAGAAGACATTCTCCCAAGGGTCAGTGCAATGGGACTCAACCCAGAACGACATGGTTTGAAGTGAAATCCTTAAACCCACTGCCTTGCCTGTGCTTTAACAGATCAAACCAAGGAAGCAACGCTTTAATATATTTTACTATGAGAATTGCTGATGGCAAAAGAAACAACATCAAATAAAGTAATTTATTCAAGAACATAATACACTGCCAAGCCCAGAAATTGAATCTACAATCTCATCATCATGTGTCCAATACTAACTAGGTCATGTTCTTTTACACACACATGTATATATATATATATATATCAATGTTAAGGTGGATTCTCTATACTCACATGATATAGATGGATTTTTGAGGCAGTGTTTAAAGGCCCAATACTTCTCCTTACACTAACCTTTTTAGTCACCTCTTATGACACACAAGGATATATATTTTTTTCTTCCTTCCATAACAATATAAAGCTGAACAGATTTTAGTCAACCCATTTCCAGTGGAACATCAGGTAATGTTTTCTATTTTTGTTTACTGGAATGGATACCTATTATTTCTTTAGCTGATTTTATTGTCTCTACGGTGTTGGATCACTGGTTTAACACACAACCACTCGGAGCATACACACACACAAACCATGTCAAATACCATGCATGCATGTAGGTATGCAAATGCAGAAATCCTTAAAATAGATCAAAGATATCAGTTTTCTCCCTGTTACCAACCAGCTGTGAATTAAAGATAACAACCATATTTCAAGGTTGTTAACTTTACAAGTTCAATATATTTATTTCACAATGAAAGTTAGAGGAAAACAACTGATATCTTTGTCTTTAAGCAACACTGAGTAAGGTTTACTCTAGAGTATATTGACTGATTTTTCTACATGTTCCATTCTAGATGTTAATTAACCCCAAGTTAATCTTGATCTAGCAGGCTTATGATCAAAGAAGCCATAATTTTTTCAGTGTGTGAAGTAAGATCATTTCCTTCATGTGTCCTGAAGGAAATATGGCTGCTATTTATAGCAGGTCAAGTGATATAGAGAAGTTTCCTTGTTTGTTCATTTTAGTAGTAGTTATTATCCTTAGTCATTCTTTTTCAGTAAGTAAATAAGAATGTTTTTCTACAGGTTAATGGCACATTCACTAGAGCATTGAACAAATTACCTTGTGGTATTTAGTTGGTATGTTTCTTTACATTCTGAGTTTAAATTCTTGAGGTCCACTTTGCCATTCATTTTTTTTGATAAAATGCATACTAAAGTTGATATACATTCCTTAATGTGGATGTAGCATGACCAAATTTTGGCTAAAGTTCATTTACCATAACCTCAGGTTGATCCATACCTTCTAATTTAAATTGGGTGGACAGAAACTGTTTGGAAACCTGTTGGATGGACTGTACCAGTAATTCCAAGAGTCAGCACTGTCACATGCCAAATGTTCTTAAGATTGTATTCAGTCTATCTATACAGGACCTGAGGGATAAGCCTTCAACATTATTTATGTACTTAAGTAATACATTGGTACTAATGTATTATATATAATACACAATGGGTGTATCATTATATGCATATGCTGTACATGATTAGTACATTATATGACATGGTCATCTGACCTTGACTTGCTTCAAATAGGACAACCCATCTAACCCATGCTAGCGTGGAAAATGGATGTTAAACGGTGATGATAATGATGATATATATGTTTGTGTGCATGTGTACACACATTCCCACACATACACACACTTCCACCAACAACACATTTAACA
This sequence comes from Eledone cirrhosa, assembly GCA_964016885.1. Taxonomy (NCBI): domain Eukaryota; kingdom Metazoa; phylum Mollusca; class Cephalopoda; order Octopoda; family Eledonidae; genus Eledone; species Eledone cirrhosa. The sequence goes on along the minus strand of CAXHJY010000639.1, from coordinate 58,045 downwards.
CTCATCATAATATGTACCCCACCTATACACAACCAACTGCAAGCCTGCACCTCATACCTTGACTCCCCACACCCACATGCTGGTCCACTCCCCCTCCTTTCCTTTTTATTTTCTTTGCCCTTTTCCTTTTGTGATTTTCCTGATGAAGGGCAAATACCTGATACATTGACTATGTAACTCACTCTCTTTTTTAAAGCATGAATCTAATACGACTTTATGTTAATACATCCTCTTTGTTTCTTGTTTCTTTGATATATATATAAATAATTATCATTTATATAATTATTATTTAACATCTGCTTTCCCTGGTATATGAGAAAGAGAGAGAGAAATACAGATATATCATCATCATTTAATATTCATTTTCCTTGCTAGCAATTGTTGGATGGTTCATCCCGGTCCAAGTTAGTACTCAATCACAGCTACTTACCACTCAGATAGGCTAAGGCGTTATATTCTTGTTTACTACATTCCCAAGCTCAACTGAGTATATATTATTGTGAAATCAGCATTATGGAGTTTGTCATTCCCTATAACCAGCTTTATCTCTATAATAGGGCTCTCTCTCTCTCTGTATGTGTTTGTGTATTATATATACATATTGTAAAGAAACATTAGTCAATATACAATGTTTCTCAAAATTCTCACACTTTAGATAATGCAACATAAATGAAGGTTATGATATTTGAGAACAATATTAATCAATAGACTGAGATGTTTCATACTTCTCATTTGGAAAATCCCATTCACATACTGGTAGGTAAAAAAACAAAACATTTTAAACAGTTGTTGCCTCCAGAAATTTGGCACAAGTAAATCCGGGGGGGGGGGGGGGGGTCAATTTTTGTCAAAATAAAAATTATTAATTTTTAATAAAATGATGATAGTTCAATAAAAAACAAACAAGTATTTAATTGTTCATGGTATATAAAATAGTGAATATATAATAGCATTATTATACCAGCTATTTACTAACAGACTAGACAGTTAAGTGATACCTATCCTAAAAAGCAAGTCCGCAAGCAAAGATTATGGGAACACTACATCCAGAAAACACTTTATTTATTTTTATTTTATGTTAGTTGTGATGATTCAAAGTGAGTAGAACCTTTATTGCCATTTTCTTCTTCAAAACCAATTTAGTTAAATAAAAAATATTTTTAGAAAATTCTTTGGACTATAAAGCATCCTTACTTTCAAAGACTGCATTATTTAACAATAAATGCTTATCAAAGGCTGTGTATGTTAAGTATGCTGTTTATACATAAGTTTACTGTTACTTACACTTATAGAAAAATCCTAAGAGAGTAGAGCCCAAACTATATCATATAGATTATCTTGCAGCTTCACTTAAAAACTTTTTTGGTATTTTTGAGCTAAGTAGATTCTTTACATTAGAAATAATCAAATACATACTCAACCTTATAAGCAGATTATACACACACACATTTTGGAAATACTTACAGAATTTAAATAACTTCAAAAGATACTATATATATATCATGAAATATAAGTAGCTAAATCCCTTTACAGGGTGGACCACAGAAAATTGCAAATTAGATTTAGATAATGATAATATATCAGTTATCACTTCAGAATAATGTTCAGTTTGTCTTTATATCATAAGAAATCCTAAGACCTAAATTTTGTGTGCCAAAGCCTTAAAAATAATCTACAAGGATATTCTAAAAATACAGAGATAAAACTTTCTCCAATGAGTAGGTTCATACTGATTTTTATTTAGTTGCTTTGAACCTTTCACTAAAATAACTTAAACTTTGTTTTTACCAAAATCGCTAATTACTCCAAATACAAATGCTATTGGTCTTCTAGCATTAACAGCATTAACCCTTTTGAATCGCCTTCCCTTCCATACAAAGTTAAACCTACATTCAGTAGACACCTCTTAACCAAATATACACCCCAACCCACAACCCCTACTCCAACCTCCTACTCCCACCAACACCACCCTTTCTCTGTAAAGTTATGTTGGTACCACAGAACATCCAGTCCAAACTAAAGAGGTCATGTAGGTGTGTGTCACAACAAAAAGCACCCAGTCCACGCTGTAAAGTGGTCATGTAGGAGACACAGTAAAAAGGCTCCCAGACAACACTGTAAATATGATTGGTGTTAGGAAGGGCATCCAGCCGCAGAAAACCTGCCAGATACAGTCCTATACGAGCGAGACACGGTCACCCAATCAATCTTACCTCAAGTGGGACAATTCCCGTCTAACCCAAGCTAGATAGACGTTAAACGAAGATAGATGTTAAACGATGATGATGATGATATTAAACTGCCCCTGGTTCTATGATTTAAAACTTCTTGCTTTAAAATGTTTATATTTAAATTAAAACCATCCACCACATTTTTTGTAAAAACCCTGTGTTAAACCAACTTAATAATGGAAATGTTAAATTCTTCCAAACTGTTGATTGTTTTCAAAATTAATTAAAATACATAGTCTGACATATGAAAAATACATAGTTTGAAATGCATAGTAGAAATATGAAAAAATTTTTATATGAAATTTAACATCTTACACCTATCCTATCACGAAAAACAACATGAAATGAAGTGTCTTGCTCAAGAACTCAACACATCAACTTGTCCAGGACTTGAACCCATAACCTTATGATGAGTTCAACACTAAGGATAGAGAGAGGAAGTGAGAAAGAGATAGAGAAATAATCAACCCCAGTACTTGACTGGTACTTTTTTTTATCAACCTTGAATGGATGAAAGGCAAAGTTGACCTCAGCGGAATTTGAACTCAGAGAGCAGAGAGCCGAAATGAATTCTACAAAGCATTCTATCTAACATTCAAACAACTCTACCAATTCGACACCTAAAGTATATGAGTTTGTGTAAAAATGGAGCACATGAAGACAACCAGGAATATACTGATTGGAATGAAGAAGCAAGATAAGATTTAAAATTTTATTAAAGCTGGCTTTTCATTCAAAGAAATTATAGGAAATATTTACAGGAAAGAAATTTACAACTGAAAACTCACACAATACTTAGTAATCTATAGATCAAACCAGAAAATCTATGATTTAGTCATACGTGACTAAACATATAAAGACCGAAGGATTACATACATGCATGAAATACTTCAAATTCATCAAGGAAGTAATGATTTCAGCTTCATATGTACAGAAAACTATTTCAACTAGACACACTACTGTTATAGTAGTGCTTTATAGGTACTTAAATTTTATGTTTAATAGAGCCACACAATTAAGCTAGACAGACGTGTAAAAAGGTATCATAAAATGATATTTGAGAAAATACATACGCATACACTAATAGAGTCACTATTTACTGAGTCATTTGACCTGTTAAAAGTTGCAGCCAAATCTTTTTTAAACTACACTCTATCATTGGGTATACTATACTTTGAAGAAAAAAAAGATCAGATAGTTTTGGCTGGAGTGATTTTGATCATAAGTCTAGTTAGACAGGGTTGACTTGGGACAAAAAAACAACAATAACAATATTATTTACCATGCTGATGACAAACAATTTCTATTAAATATCTGTATTTCAAGGTCAATTTAAGATTTTGGAAATTCAGCTATAAGGGTTAAAGATGTTTAAAAAAATAAGCAAGATTTTTGGGGGGAGCTTTGGGACATTGGTCAGATATATGTGGTTGATGCTCAGCTTGAATTTCTGTAAGTCAATGTTTGCAAAATAAAAATTGAATAGAAAGGGAATTCCAAACAGGGGATGAGCCTCAGAGAGAAAGCTATTGTAGTTGCAATGATATAAGAATCATAAAGAAGAAACAGCCTGTCAGAGAGTCAGTTTGTAATATGTTGATGAGAAAATCTTTGTCAATTAGTTCAATGACCTTCTTTTCTATGCTGTCTAAGACATTAGAGTCTATAGTAACAGCACTAGCCTGGATATGTAAAAAATATTCTAATGTGGATCTTACTTAAGTCATATTGATGGTCAGAAAATGACAAGGGTTAAAGTATTTTCTGAGTGTGTAAAGTGAAAATAAAATTGGCAGCAAATGTGGTTACTTTATCAAGAATGCTACTTACAGAGACGCCTTGATTGAGAAGTATACATGAAGAATCTGCTAATCTAATAGAAATCATCTGGGTAAAAAAAAACAGAATAGCTGGCTGTCATTTAGGAAGCAACTGATCTTGCAGAATGAACTATGCAAAAAGTATCCTTTACTTTCCTGATGATTGTTTTGCAGGCATTGAAGTGATGGATTGATATCTCCCAGTACAGAATAACTTTAACCATGTATTAAAACTGTATCCTGCAAGTTAATCACGTGAAGATATTGTTATGAACTTTGGTTGTGTGAAGGATGTGGAAGGATCTACTTTTGAGGATGGTTTTCATCTACTTAGTTGTCTACTCTCTTCAGCTTCCTTCCACTGGGGACTCTTGGCACCTCTTCATCCTACAATCATCTTTTTTACACACTACATCCAATTCCTCTTATACAGTTTCTCTCAGCTCACTTGTGCTATGTCATTCATGCATACTAATATTACACATCCAACAGACCATGATTTAGTCATTTCTCCTCAGCCTTCGCAAGCAGGCATCATACAATCTACCCTTTGCTCAGAGAGAAAAGCTATTTGTTGCCTATTGAGGTAGTATCTCCCTAAACATAATCCACCTTGTTTTTAAGCTATGCTTTCAGAGCAATCTCCTCCACCTATATAAGATAAATTACTTCAATGGAATCTTCTCAGGATTGAAACATATAAACTATATAAAACTATTCAGTATATCACAATAAATATCAAAACCCTATATAAAAAAAGTTGTATAGATATTTTTCTATAATAATAAATACACAATTCATGTGTATATATATTTAGCTGTCCTAAATGTAATCAGTCATAAATATTTAATACATTCTATTAAAATATAACACACTGATTAGGATGACTCATGTTTTATGGATGAATATGTTACAATATTGACCCTTCACATAAATATGATGAATACAGACTTTAAATATTCTAAGAGAAGATGGATGATATGAGTCATAAACATTAACCAGAAAAACAGATGAAACTGTTTCATCAAATCTACATTTTGAAATACCTCAAAAGAAGTAGAGATTTTGAAGTGATGAAACATTTACAAAGTGAAATAACTGGTATATCATTGAATCTGTGGAAAGCATCAAAGTATTAGTCAGCTACTGTTGTGTCATTCAAACAAACTGGTATTAGTATGGACATAAAAAGGTGATGATGATGTTGAACACCTCTCATTCAATCTGTTGGAAGTGTCATCAGTATACTGGTTAGCTGCGTGAAATTTCAAGCAAATGTTTCAAGTTTAGAAAGTAATTTTCTGAATTGGTAAAGAAGAAAGTTTGGTTTTGAAACTGAATGTGAACCAAGGTATTGGCAGACTATTCCATATTTTAATACCATAATTTAGTATGCTTCATTTACCAAAGCAGTTGGCAGAAAATTTATTGAAAGAATTCTGACAGATATAAATGAACTAAGATTTGTCTGAGTAATAGTAATGATATCTGATGAGTATATTGAGAAAATATTGTTTCCATGTGGTTAATTTTCTTACTGGAGTGTGGTATTGAATATGCAAAGGATGTATAAATGCTGGAAAGAAAAGTGGCACACACTCTACTGGGCTTGTAATGTTAGCATGCATGTACGATAATGCATAACTGAACTGAGGGGAAAAAATATATATAATAGGAATCAGCTGGAGTGTGCAAATAAGGAGATTGCACTGAAGGTGAACAGTTGAAGAAGTGACAAGCGATCCAAGTGGAAAGAGTCTGCAAAAGAAGAAGGCTATAAAAGACACGTGAAGAAGCAGTGACAAATATCCATCAGTATTGTAATGGGTTGCCTCATTCCTAAGCAAATGCATATCTAAGTCACAATTGTTGGGAGGTGCATTAGCTTCAGTTATAGAAATAGGGATAAAATATTTTACCAAATGCTATAACCTAGAACATTTAGATTCAATAAATAGTATTTGACATAGAAGATTAGGAGGATATCCATACTCAGACATCTGTGTTGGTATGGACATCAAGTATTGTATGCCACTGATAGAGAGTAATAATCATCCTTATCTTCATTTAACATCCATTTTCTCTGCTAGCAAGGGTTGGACATCTCTTAAACCAAGTCAGCAATCAAGCGGGGCTGTATCTTGCTTAGATATAAACTAGTGCTCTACTGAGTGCATTTTATCATGACACCAGCAGAGTACTCTTGACCCTTTGGCTGTTTTTCTGTGGCTGCATGCCTTTTCTCACACTAACCCCTTTACATAGTATACTGGGTGCATTTATCATGTAGATCACCAACACTAATGAGGTTGTTATAACCAAAGGGTCCTCCCAACCCTAATAAAAACAAAATGATGACTTGGAAAGAAGTGGTGAGGTTAGATCTCACAAAACATAGCTAAAGACTGAGATGAGTGGCAATATGTTGTACAGTAGATCAGCCAACTTATAACAACCTGAGGAAATGGACATTAAAATGACAATGATGATGTTCTGGCATGTTTTATAAATAGTTTGCCTCTGAATAGCATAAATATTTATGCAGAGAAAAGCAGAAATTCTGGTGAGATTTGAACTGACAGGTTGAGCACCAAACTAATTAACAAAATCAGCAACTGTTTTACTCATTTTCCTAACTATTCAGAGAGCAAAAATATTTTCTTTTCCTTTACAAGATGCAAGACCATTTGCTGCAGAAAAGGAGTACAGTAAATTAACATACATATTGGTGGTATTCCATAAGCAGGGGAAAAACAAGAAAACAAACAAACAACACTATTAGTTAAGTGACTTCCAGCTAAAGAGCAGGAAATTCATATTGTATCAGTTCTGCCACAGTGTATGTAGACAAACCTCTGAACTAATTCAACCTTGGCTTACTGGCACAGCTTACTAACACTAACTTCATCCTTTAATTGATGTGCAGTGCATTAAATGACATTTCTAAATTCAAATGATGCCATGGCCAACTAGCTTTATATGTGCTTCAAGTAAAAATAAAATGACTAAGTCAAAACAATATATGAATGCTGGTTACTAAATTGTCAGTTAATGTTCCACTACAAGAATCTATAAAAGACATTTCAATCAGTTTTTTTTCCAGATAGAAAAGTTTTTTGTTTTTTTTCTGGGAAAGTTATCCATAATATAATTGTTTCTACTTTTGGCACAAGGCCAGCAATTACCCAGTGCATTACTGGTACTTTATTTTATCGACCCCATAAGGATGAAAGGCAAAATTAACCTCGGCGGGATTTGAACTCAGAATGACAAGGGCCGTAACTCTATGCGTCAAAGCATGGCGTTCGACCCTCTACCGATACTGCCAAATCCATAATATAATGGCATTCTTTATGTCTGTTGAATGCTGCAGTACAATCTTTTTCTATGTGCTACCAACTGTAGTAGATGGTGGTTTGGTAGAATGACTTGTTGAGAATTGTATTGTTTAGCAATCGTGTCATTTTTATATATCTAGGAGTACATTATATCTTTTCTTTTTTAAGATGGTAAAATGTGATTTGAGAAGATTAGTCTGTTATTTCTAGCAGGTTGATAACATAAAGGTTCCTATGTGTTTTTATTGTAGATTTTAAGTTAATTTTAGAAAGAGATAAATCAGAAAAGAGTGACCTTTATGAAATAGGAGGATGATTGTTAAAGAAACAGGGGAAATAAAAGGAGAGAAAGTGAGTTTAACATATTCTACTGGATATATATACACAAATATATATGCGTGTTTGTGTGCGTAATAGAATGAATGTATATGATCTGAAATAATAGATGCAGGAAAGAAAGACAAGTGTGATAAGGCATGTGATGATGAAGATTAGTGATGTGTACAAGTGGAAAATGTGCTGCAAGCTGGAAGTTGATGGGTGTCAAGTAAAAAGCTGACAGGAGATGATGTCAGACTAGATAATTTTAGATACAACCAAAAAGAAATCACAACTTGCACAAAACTTAAGAAAAGAGGGAAACAATTGGGAAATATAACAGCTATGAAAAGCCTGTCCCTAGCCCAGAGTCTCATCAGGTTCTAACTTATCTTGGTTTCCTTGGTGTTAAGCAGCTAAAAGTACAAGATGGCTCCATTGTCAGGATATCAGTCCATTACAAGGTCAAATGGCAGCTGCTGCTGGTACTATCGGATAAGAGTATTACTAGCATTAATTTAAGAACAAAAGTTACTAGTTCAAATTCAATTCAGTACTATGTACATACCCAGGAATAAGAGATCTGATAATAGTCAAGGAACACACCAATAACATATTTGAAAATATTAACAAATATTTTGTCTATAAAAGTTAGGTTAAAATTTGAAGAATTATAATCTCATTAACAACTCAACTCAAACATTTGGTGACCTTTACAGAAAACTGCTCTGGTCCCAGAAAAATTGAGAGGAATTCACCTGGGAGTCAGAAAATGGGCAATGAGTGGCCATCACTACTGACTCACCATCTGGAAGAAGCCATGGGTGCACACCACCAGATGACTTCTGGTTGAAAGCTAAAGTTATAAGTAAGAGACTGTATGTGCCAGCATCTGTAAGAGATGTATATAAGAGGTCAACCAGTGTTAGTATAGAGAAATATTAATGATAATGAAGGTCATTGTTAGAAACACAGAAACTATATAAGTTCAATTACAAAACATCTATAATGCAATACTGTATGAATGGTAAAATGATTTTTTTCATAAAAAATATCCCTATACACCAGAAGTTCCAATTTCATTGCATTACTCTTTACCATAGTCTCAAGTTAACCAAAGCTTTATGAGTGAAATAGATGAGGAAATGGTGAGGAAGTCGATTAGACTATCTCTGTCTGGGGTGATGATACACCTAATCCATTGACCAGTATAAAACCACCATCTGACCCATCAGCAGAATCCACTCTGTTGCAAGTATTCAGACCAGGTTTCCAGAGTGAGTATAACTCATGAATTCCTCACTTTTCCCCACCAGTCTCAAAGATACTGCAAAAGTGTCATATGTACCTCCCTTCCTCATCTGATTAAAACATAAAGAAAAGAAAGCAATATTGTTTTGACAAAATGATATTTTTTCAAGGTGTTTCAAAATAATTCTCTAACACAGCATAAATCTTCAGTCAAGTTGCATACCACTAAATCCAGATACACTTGATATGATAAATAAATTGAAATATTTAATGTTAAGTAGAAAAAAGTCAATCATTTAATACCAAAGTTAGTATAGGTCAGACCTGTCAAATCTGCTTCAATCATTAATATATCTATTGCATAGCTACGTTGTTATACTAAAGTTATTAGAGCATATCATCATCATCATGGCTTGGCTTCGCAAACGAAGATTATGAAAGGGGTGGTCCACATTGACTGCAGGCACATTCGTGGCTGTTCAGGCCAATGCAGGACAAGCAGACACAGCCGCAGTGGCTGCAGCTGAAGGTCTGGTCAGGGTTTGATGACTTGGTGTTGTGGATCTTCCAAATGCACTGTTCACCTTTGCCAGTCTGTTGCTGATTTCCCTGTTGATCTTGGCATCTGATGTGATGGTGCACTCCAGGTAGGTGAACTGATGGACTGTTTTCAGTTCAGTTTTGTCAATGGTGATATGAGGAAGGCGGTACTCTTCTTGGGGTGCAGGCTGATGGAGTACCTCAGTCTTCTTTAAGCTTACTTCCAGCCCAAAGAGTGGACAGCCTCTGTGAAGCAGGAAGTGATGTGCTGCAAGGTTCTTTCTGTGTGGGCAACAAGAGCAGCAGCATCAGCAAAGAGGAGGTCTCCAATCAGTTGCTCCAGGGTCTTTATGTGGGCCTATGAAGATTAAACAGGCTGCCATCAAGATGGTATCTGATGTAGACTGTCCTCGTTATCAAGATCTTCTGTGGTCTGCTTGAGCATCATGCTGAAGAAGATGGTGAAGAGATTCGGTGCCAGGACACAACTCTGCTTCACTCTGTTGATGATCAGGAAGGGCTCTGAGAGGTCACCGCTGAGTCTAACTTGGTCACGTTGATCTTCATATAGCTGGATGATTATGTTCAGGAACTTTGGGGTACAGCTGTTCCGTGATCTGCCACATTCCTTTTCTGCTCACTGTATCGAATGCTTTTAGTCAAGTCAACAAACGCCACATGCAGCCCTTCATGGGGGGGGGGGGGGGGGGGGTCGAGGTAATTGCTGTTTTGTACTTGGAAGCACAGAATGAAACCCGCAAAACAGAGCCACCGCTTTGTGACGATCTCCTGCAGTGTATGTGACCCTGCTCTCTACAGGATCTCTTCCTTACTAACCCGATCTCGCCAGGTGACCTTTAGAATCTTACGCAATACAAACACTTTAAAATAAACAACTTTGTATTGTATAACCAGGGTAGTTTCTGGCAGGTTGGTACCAAAAGGGCTAACTTGACACTGTCAAAGCCTAAAAGTGAGAAATAACCCTTCTTCAAAAATACAGAGTCTGAGGAAACTAGTTGTACTGTTTGTCAATAAAAATCCTGTAAAATGTATCTCAACAGTAATTCTTGTTTCTACAAAACCAATGCCTTGACTAACTCTGGTAAATGAAATTAACTGAAATTATCTTGGCATCAGCCAATATCAACAAAACAAACACTGAATAAAAATATATCCAACATTGTCCAACCACTAATTTTGTTGATCATTTCACTAGACTGTCTGATCTTTTCACAATTTACTTCTTTACTGCATGGAAAAATGCCCATGGCTTTTCATTATCAAAAGGAGATTTTCATAGCCACTGAAGCCAAAATTCTATCTGACTCTTCTGAAATATATTGAATTCACTGAAAAGATAATAATGAAGTAATTTGTAGCGCATTTACTGAATATTACAGTAGCAAGCATGACAATGATAGAAAAGGTCAGACAGGATTTTGATCTTGGCTTGATATAGGGACCTCATTTCAACAATTTGTAACTGCAATAATTATGATCATCATAATATGGTTTTTAAGTAGTAATAACTGCATCATAGATATCTCTCATCATCATCATCAATAATATAACATTCATTGACAAAATTTGCAACCTTTTTTATACAATAAATGTAGAGACAGTACCAACATCAGAGTATTTCAATAAGCTGTCACACATTCTTAGATAAAACATTCATTTTCTCCTGCCTCTTCATCTATTTGCTGGTACCACGACCGTTTTGCAGAGAAAGCTCACAACTGTATTAAACCCTGTTCTTATGTCAATCCTGCAGTTGTCCCCAGTACATATCTTCCTAATCATGCATTTTTCGTGGAAGACTTTTTATCACGCAAGCTATTCCTAGTGGATTCTAGTGCTTCTTACAGTATTTGGCCTGCAAAATTCCTTCTGAGTTCACCCTGCAGGCAGTGAATCATTCACCCATCCAAACTTTTGGTCAGATCTCGCTTTCTTTGATCTAAATTTACGTCACGACTTTTAAATGGATATTCGTTATAGCTGACCTGCCATATCCAATCCTGGGAGCAGATTTTCTCCACCACGACTCGCTTTTGATGGATGTTCATAAGCAATGTCTCCTGGATAATACTATTGACTTTTCAATTCGTGGCAAAAATTTCAGTGCTCCTTCAGTTAGCCCGACATCTCTGAATAACTAACACTTTAATTGTATCTCTCTCTGTCTAACGGCCTATCTCTCTCTTTTTCCCCTCCCTCTGTTTTTTCTGTCTCTCTCTGTAGATGTGTGTGTGTAGTTTTCCTAATCTTTCTCTAAATCTCTCTCTTTCTCTCTCTATGTGTGTATATATTGAAGGGAGATACGGAAACTAAAACAGTGTTGTCATATAGAGAGTGAAGAGCGACGGAGAGAGTAAAGCAGTTAAATTATAGAGAGGGGGGAATGATCTTACATACATACATATAAAGTATAGATATGTGTGTGTGTGTTTGTGTGTATGCATGTGCATGTGTGTGACTGTTTTGTTTTGATGTTATATTATGTGTGTGTTATGTGTGTGTGTGTGTTACTTATCGCGAGCGACGACAGAAAGTATTTGTGTGTGTGTGTGTGTGTGTGTGTTACTTATGCGAGCGACGACAGAAAAACAGAGGGAGGGGAATAGAGAGAGATAGGCCCGTGAGAGATACAATTAAAACAGAAAGTAAAAGAGTGTTGTCATATAGAGAAAGAAGAGAGACAGAGAGGTAAAGCTAACAAACTATAGAGAGGTGTGTAGGATACATACATACATACATACATACATACATACATACATACATAATGCCAAGAACATGGATGGGATGAAGAAAAGAAAAATCTTGACCTGGTTACAACGTTCTCAAAGGATATAGGAATGGAGTTTGGCCAAGATAAATGCTCATACATGACTGTAAAGCGGGGAAAAACAACAACCCAATCTAGCAACATTGTCATCAATGGCCTAACTGTTTCACCAATATCTGATGAGGACTGCTACAGATACCTGGGGATAGATGAGAACATATCCTATAATGGTATCTGTAATAAAGAACGCGTAACCAGGGAATACTACACTCGATTAAGAAAGATTTGGTCATCGGAACTCTCTGCGCAAAACAAAACAGTGGCTCACAATATGTTTGCTGTGCCTGTCCTAACACCAACGTTTGGAATACTCAATTGGACGATAGATGAAATCCGAGCAGTTGATGTTGGAACTCGAAAAATACTGAACAACACCGGAAACTTCCACATCAACAGTGACATAGACCGCCTTTACTTGAAACGTAAGCAGGGAGGCAGAGGCCTAACGTCAGTCCAGACAACATTTGAATGTCGCATCATATCTCTCCGACAACATCTATGAACCTCGAAGCGTAGGAGCCCATTTCTCGAGCAAGTCTATCTGCATGAAACAGATAAGATCATGAGAGTTGGGAAGGAACTCCTTGAGAGATATTCCATGTGTGATAATCAAAAACTCACACCCAGGGATGTCGCTCAGCAGTATCGCAGTGAATCCATGGATGAAAAACTGCAGGCCTATCAGCAAAAAATCATGCATGGATATGTTGCCAGGAAGCTCCAGAGTGAGAGTAATATAGATAAGGAAAGTAGTCTATCTTGGACCAACAACCGCTATATTGGCTCCCACTTTGAAGGATACGCTTTTGCAATCCAGGAACAGGAGATTAGCATGAAATACCTGATTCACAAAAGAGATAGGGATGCAGGCAAAACACCTAGATGTGAAAACAAGTGCAGACTCTGCAGAACTAACATCGAGGATATCACCTATGTCATCAGCAGCTGTCCAAAGATGTCATCGCGGTACTATCTACCTATGAGGCATGATGTAGTGGCCAAAACACTGTACAATGCAGTTCGTAAAAAAGATAGCCCCGATAATAAACACATTAAAAGCTACAACAATGTGGAAGACATCCATGTACATAATATGAAAGAGTACTGGTGGAATGTTCCAGTAAAAACCCCAATAAAATGCAAGCATAACAGACCAGATATTATGATATGGGACAGGGAGAAGAAAACATGCACAGTAGTGGAAATTAGCTGCCCAGCAGTGAAAAGGAGAATATTTATGCAGAACTGATGAGACCTTCAGATTTATGCCTGTGATTATTGGGGCACTGGGATATGTTCGTAACTGCCTTAATACAAATCTTGAGAAGCTAGGCTTCACAGGAACAGAAAGAACACAACTAGTTAGGAAATTACAAGTACAATCCATTAATGGAACAGTAAAAATATGTAAAACATTCCAAAAATTTTGCATCTAATAACTGCATATACACATGTACAGATACAAAGCATATACACATGCAACTCAAAACATCCACATCCACATATACAATAACAACCATATCTACACATGCATGCATACATGCATATCTACCTAGTTAATGTTGTGTAAATTCCAATGAGAGAGTCTTGTGTCTATGTTAGAAACCGACTCTCTCTCTCTTGGTAAAACTTTGTGAAATTATAAAACCAGAAGAACATACATACATAATACACACGACACTCAGCTTTATAATATTATATATATATATATATATATATATATATATATATATATATATATATAATGAGCTTCCACATAGTTTCCTCTATCAAATTTCAGTAAAAAATAATGGACAAACCAAAGTTATGGTAAAGACACTTGCCCAAAGTATGATACAGTATGATCAAACCTAGAACCATCTTGTTGCAAAGCAAACTTCTTAACCATACAGCCATGCTTTATTTAGGTAATTAAGCCATACATATGTTCATGCTTTTTTCAAGAACACAAGAGTAGAATGACATCGACCGAGAATCAGAGTATCTGACAAACTCATTTCACTTAAGAGTGTTTACTTCTTGCTTCACATTACAGTTTTCCCTTACAGAATGTCAGCCTCAATATAATTGAACAGCATGCTACCCTTCTCTTATATCTGTTATTCAAATCAGTAAAATTCTTTTTTAAACACTATACTTGTTTTCCCATGCTAGTATAGGTTGGAGAAATTTACAAACTTGGATATGTGCATGCCAAGCTATATATTTTTTACCTGGATGCCCATGCAAATGTTATCCACCCAACCACGGAATAGGAGCAATATTTATTTTTAGTATTTTTAGTTGGAATAAGTAGGATAGCACAAAGTTAAATATAGTAATGTGCCTTGTTTAAAAATGTGTTAATGTGCTTTAAAAGGCTGATAAACAGATTCTTCACTTCAATTACACAGCAGTCAATCAATTCTCTATAAACACAACTCTCAGCTGTAACAACATGAATACTATATGAAAGCTATGTCTAGAACCTGGAATTATTCTTTCCTTGCCTGGATTCTACATTTTAATCCTAAAAGCTGTTCTCTGCTCCCAATAAATCTAGAATTAGGGTAGACAAAGACTATTGTTTACAAATATGAAGTGGTGAGTTTGTCATTTGTTGTAGATACTTTGGAATAAATAAGATAGCATTAACATAAATTAAGTAGTTGATGAATGAGACGCGAGGGTGTTTCACACTTGTTAACTTCCTACAAAGGGTTAGAATTAAATAACATACCTATTTTAGATTCATTTTTGATCTTTTCTTACTACTGGTATTTATTGGTTCAATAAAAACAAAACCAAAACATTTTGTATTTTATATTTACCAGTCAATGAATGCATGGATTATTGTCAATGAACTGACAACCTCTCATCTGCTGGCACCATGGAAAATGTACCCAATACTCTGTAAAGTGGTTGACCTTAGGATGGGCATCTAACTGTAGGACCATACCAATATATAGATGAGCAAGATGTAGTTATCCAACCATGTCTTGTCTCAGACAATGACAACCCATTCAACCCATGTCAGTATAGAAAGCAAATGCATGATGATGATATTTATACATATCATCATCATCATCATAGTTTAAAGTCCATTTTCCATGCTAGCATGGGTTGGATGGGTTGTCCTGTTGTGAGATAAGTCAGATCAGAAGACTGTGTCTTGATCACATAGAACTATTTCTGGTTTAGTTTCTACAGCTAGATGCCCTTCCTAATGCCAACCACATTTACAGTGTGTACTGGGTGCTTTTTATCGTGACACCAAAATGAGCACTTTACAATGTGGACTAGACATTTTTTTTGCCATATCGCTAACATGGCCACTTTACAATGAGGATTAGGCGTTTTTGTTGTGTCTCCAACATGACCATTTTACAGGTTGGGCTGGGAGCTTTATATATATATATATGTGTGTGTGTGTGAGTGTGTGTGTGTGTGTGCATGTGTGTCCATCCATGTCTGTATTCATGAATTGTAACCAAGCAATTCGACAAAATGAGGTTGATAAAATAAGTACCAAACTTGAAAAAATGAAAAGAATAAGTACTGGGGTCAATACGATTAACTAAATCCCTTGAAGGTGGTACCCCAGCATGGCCGCTGTTCAAAGACTGAAACCAGTAAAAGAATAACTACTTGTTAATCAAGTTTACTAATATTCCTTGATTTCTGCTATATTTCGCAACTTCAATGACAGGCTAACATAATGCGACATCTAACCCTTTTAATACCAAATCGATTCTAGTTCTATGAAGCAAAACCACCTATTTTAAAGGACTCCGATTTAATTATAATCTGCCAACATAATTTTATATAAGGACTGACCTTCGAATATTGAACTTTACACCAGAGATAACAAAGGACCGCAAGGAGTAGTGATGTGGTACAGATGAAGGCCTGCCTACCAGCATAAAATATAACCTGACACATTCACATGGCCTCCCTCCTCCCCCATCCTTCCATGCCCCCTGTATACTGTCACCCATATCCCATCCAGAAACAACCTCACCTAAAACCATAACATCCACACTATCCAGATTCACTCCATCGAGATCACCTCCAAAATCCTAACTCACTAGTTATAACCCCACCTCTGTAACTATTATAATCACAGAACTTCTACTGGAGGTCAGCACATCCTAACATCCACACTTTACCCTAGATCACCCCACCACCTAAAATCCTAACACATCAGCCATAACCTCCCTCCCTCCTCCCATAGAGCATTGAGAGCTCTTCTGTGAATCAATAACCAAAACTTCACTAGTGCTGGTGGTTTACATGATAAATATACTCAATGCACTCTGTAAACTGATTAGGAAGGGCATCCAGCTGTAGATAACTTGCCGAACAAAGGGCCAAGAAAACTCTTCAGTTGTGTCAAAGCCATGGTAACTCCCTTAGTGCTGTTGCCATGATAAAATGCACCTGATAGAATATGGAAACATATGTAAGATGTGGGCTCCCAGCCTACCTGAGCCCCTGGTACAGTGTTGTAACTTGAGTGAGCGACATGCAGTTTCCTGGACTATCTGAGAGGTCAGTAGCTCTGGTTGAGTACTGAAAATGGATGCTAAATGATGATAATTTATATATAGGGAACATTTGTTAAGACGCATTCAGAACATAAGCTGGTGACATCTGACTTTGAAATAAATATATGCCACCCTTCCACGCATATCTGTCGTTGTACGTAAAAGGAGAGTAAGATTTGCTGGCCACTGCCATCGTGCCACCTCTAAAGCTGTGTCCCCACTAGTGCTTTGGAAACCACAAGCAGTCAGTAATAACAGGGGGTGCAAGCTCTCCTATCCCGATGTCATCTCCAGAGATTCTGGTATTAAAATCCAGGACTTGGCAACAACAATGAACGACAGATCAACGTGGAGATCAATTGTTGAGTCGATTTCAGATGATGATGATCTTGGTAATGAAATAATCATTTTAGTAAATTGCTCAATATTCTTCATTAATTAATTTAAATATAGTGCATTTCAATAGAAATATAATCATGATTGTCAGAAGTTACATAAAATCAAAGAAATAGGGGTCATAAATTCACAATGAGTTTGAGTATTTTGTTTGTCTATATGGATGTTGTGACGGATGCTTTGTAAAATATTATTTGAGGTGGATTGGTGAGTAGCTCAAGAAAGATTGGCACTGTTCATATTTGACCTGGTGTTTCTTTATTCTGATTGAAATATCATCTTGCTGGTGAATGTTTATAGGTTACTTATTTGATTTTGTTTATTAGTTTACTATGTTATCTATGTACTGTATCAATATCAGTCATGTGTTATATGAATGGGATGGTGACATAACTGTGTAAGGGTGTGTGTGTGTAAATGTGTATGTCTGAGTGAGGTGTTGACTTCAGATAGATTATGTAGTTAGTTGAGAAGTCTCACAATGTCATATTTCTCTTAACCACAAGTTCTTTATACTTCAATAGAAAACAAATCTTGTATTCACAGTCCAGCCTACTTAGATCTGCAGAAATGAATTAACACTTTAACCTTTAATAACTCTATATTTACTATTATATATTTTCATGGTAAAGGCTTTACTTTACATAACTATCTCACATATTGAATCTATGAGATTTTGATATTATTTATTTTGAGAACAATACCTCAACATCAGTATGAGTGGCTGGTTACAGCCAGTTTGAACAGAAAAAGGTGAGCCAATTCTGGCCAGATACAGCTGGTTTAAATGCTAAAGGGTTAAAATAAATAGAAATGTGACACAAGTGAATTTGAAGATCCTGTCTACAATGATACCGCAATATTAATATTGATAATAACAGTGTTACTGATTCTTAACCTTTCCAATACTATATGTCTAATAATATTCTCTGACTCTAATTATAGAAGATGTTATAAAGCATCTGATAACAACATCAATAGCTGTGTTATCTTTGCCAGGCATGTGTCAGCTGTCATAATTGTAGAGCAATAACAATGAATCTTATTATTCTCTATTTTCCCTCAACTTTTGTAATTAAATATAAATGAAGTCGCTTGTTGATGTGATGTAAAATAGCTTTTATCATCCTTGTCATTTTTACAAATGCTTTTCCATGCTTGCATGTGTTAGATGGGTCCTTTTTAGCACATCATCTCTCCACTCATCGCGTTCCTTCATCACTTCTGTGAGTTTCAGTGAGTTGAAAATCCTTGGTCTGCTTTACTGAGATTTCCTGGCACTTCTTCATCCAGCGATTATCCCTCATAGGTATCACATGTCCATACCAATACAATTTTCTCTCTTGCACACCACTTCAGATTCCCCTTAAACCCAGTTTCTCTCTTAGTTCATCCAAGCTTTGCCATTCTTTCACATTAACATTGCAGGCACAAAACCAAATAGCATCTTGTCTAACTTTACTCTTTCTCTAATTAGTTACATTAGAACTATTTCTGCCATTTTCATAACTTAATAAACAGTCAGTAAATATATATATATAGAATTGAATATGTATTTCAAATATCTTTGTCTAGCTTATATGTGTGTGTAGATTACTCTTCGGGACCCAAATATATGATGAACGGTGTTGTATTTATAGGTATAGACATCAAACTCCAGATATTTAAGAAAAAAAAAAAGAAAAATCGCTTACAAATCCGAATTCATATCTACAATAGGTATGAACACAGCTTCACTGTAACAGATACCTAAATATGGAATGTTATGTGATGCCCCCCCCCCCTCCACACACACAGGATGGAGAAGGCATTCCCCCGGTGGACGGCAAGGAAGACACGCCAGAAAAGCCACTCCAACTCGCGGGATTCACACCTGTGGCTGGCCAGCTCAGACTCTATGGTGGTGAGTAGAAAGGTAGCCCTAGGGCCGAGGACACCAGAAGTCTCCACTGACAGGGGTACCACCGCAAACCTGTCAGAGAGTGACCGGTATTTGAGGAGCTTGGCCTCCTCAGCCCGACGTGCAACAGAAAGTGTAGGTGCGAGTAGCATCCCAGACGAGGGGTTTGCCACCGCGGAATGGGAAGATGGTCATGCCATCTGGCCTTTTGCCATCCCCTCGGACCAGCCCCACCGGTTCGAGCTGAGAAGGGAAGCTCGCAGCATCCAAGCCGTGCTTTATGACCTAGTTGAGGGCAGCATGGCATGGAAGGCAGCACTGTGGCGACAGGAAAGCGGGTGGAGGCCGAAAGAGTCCACGGTGGATCCGCAGCGACACTGGTGTGGCTCGTGGATCCGCAGCGACACTGGTGTGGCTCGCAGATCCGGAGGCCGAGCCTCAAGGAAACGCCGATGCACAGGCTATTGTTGTCTAGCTGCGTACCAGTGGAGAAGGAGGCAGGGCATTGAGCCAGGCACCACTGTGGGGTTTGGAGGCCGCCCGAAAGCAGGCAAGCCAGTGCTGGTCGAGCTGGCGTGTGAGCCTGTCTGAGGCCAGGCTGCACTGGATGGCATCCCAAGTGCTTTGGGGGGACTTGACGTCAACAGGGGGAAAAGGAGGAGGGACGTCTACTGGGCTAAGTCGCAGCTGGTCCCACGTCTCACAGGCGGCCTCACGTTCTCTGAACACAGAGGGTTCTATTGTTTTAAAGAACCCTGTTGATGAGGACGCGGCACGAGGTTACCGATGAAAGACACGCTGGCAAAGCCAGCGAGATTAGGGACTGGTGGCCAAGGCCACCATACCTGACAGCTAAAGTGGCCTGTTGCCATCCAATGTCGTCAAACTTAACGTTGCATATCTCCTTGGCTGCTGCTCGGATACAAGTATCGAGGTCAGCGAGGAGAGATGGGTGGGAGTAGCACAGAGCGCTGCGAAGGGTATAGAGGAGCTTTGGCATGGCGAAGCAGTTCCTCAACAGAAAGAGAGCTGGGTGGCCGTCGATCAAGCCCAGTCGGCTCGTGAGAGTCTGGAAATGTTGAAGCCTGGACCTGATGGTGGAGCGGGTGGCCAGCGGGTGGATCGGTGACCTATACCTGGTGGAGAATGGACCGCACGTCCGAAACGGAGGCTGCAATGCTCTCAGCATCGTGGCTGACATTCACCACCTCCGACTTGGCCGAGTTGACCTGGAGGCCGATTCCCGCCAGGGCAGGAACCACTGATTGTAGGTCATGGCAGACAGTCTGTACGGGCCCGCCCAACGTAGCATCATCCAGATACCAAACGTTGAGAGGGGCCATGATACTCCGGGTGATGTGGTCTATACCAAGGGCAAACAGGAGGGGTCCGAAGGGTCGCCCTGTTCAACCCCAGTAGCCGAAGGAGCATGCTTGGAGCTCCATACGACAGGTAGGCCAGCGGGTAGGCAGGCATCGAGCAGATGGTCCCGGCACAAGCAGTTGAAGGTATTCCTCATGTCAAGTTTGACAATGAGGTGCCTGGAGTCCCTGGATGCTGGTTCCGGTGGGCAGCTGTTGAAGAACTGCCTGGTTGCATGTGCGGCCCCCTCACACGCTGACACCCAGTTGCACCGGACTGAACTCCTCACCCAGTTCTGGTGTTATGGGCCTGCAGACCACCTTGGCAGCCAGCCTCCGAAAGACATTGCCCACAGCGATGGGGCGTATGCCACCCTCTTTCTTCCTGAGAGCGGTGAGGCTAGCCGAAAAAAAAGAGGCCTCGGGTGCCATGGATGAGCCTATTGGTGAGCGCCACAATTGCACTTAGAAGGCGGCGACCGGCCTCAGCGGAGAGGGGGGATAACAACTCCTTGAGGTGGCCTGATCAGAGACCGCTCCATTAGTTTTATTCTTCTGTTGTTGCTCCTTTCTAGGGTATCCCCTTTACCCTTGTAGCAATTTACAATTGTATTGCTGCTCCAGTCATTGGATAGGACTCCATCCTGTGCTACTGATTAACTATTTTGTGTTTATTCTGATGTCACTAATAACTAACTTGTGTTGGGCATCACATTCTTCTCTGAAGAAGGACTTAACATTTATTACCATCTGTCTATTTCATTGTCTTATAAGTAAGAAATCAATCTGGCTTGTGTGTTTGCCTGATTAGTAAGTGATTAGGTGGCTGGCAGGTTTCCTGAAGTTAGAATTGCAAATGGTTATTTCATTGCATCACAGAATTCTAGGAGCCTCACTGCCTCTTAATTTCTTGAGCCATAACTACATCCACCGTGTACTCCAGTTAATCCAGCCTGGTACTGCTCAACATGTCCATTAAAATCGCCTGCAAAAATGATGGTCTCTGTCACCATTCATTGAGATTGTCTGTAAAAGTTTCTCATAGAAACGATCCTTTTGTTTTTTACTCAGTCCTACTTGTGGTGCATAAGTAGATACAATTGTCACCATTCTATTGCCCACAGCTATTCTAAGCTTGATAATTCTGTCACTTACTCTATTACCTCATCTGTCCAATTCTCAATTAGTAGAATGCTTACATCACCTAACTCATCATCATTTCCTACCCAGAAAAAATTGTATGTGTGTTATTTGCCTGTGAGTAGTCTCGCTGGGGCACCCCTCCATCTCACTTCTTGTATACAGGATACTTCCACATGTCTTCTCTCTAGTATCATTACAATTTCTCCTGATCTACCTTTCAGAATATCCACATAGAGGGGTAGCCGTCAGTAATTAGATCTTTGAGTAGTTCTTTGTACCTGGAAGGTAAAAAAGGCTATGCAATTGCTTGATGATAGTTGAGTTCTTGTGCATGGCTATTCTAACCACCCCAACTACCATGCACACCACTAACACGAATGGTGTTAGTCCTGTATATGCAATTAATGTGAGTCTTGTGTTGTGCTTTCCATAATTTTGGCAGGGTTTTTCTGGCTGGATATACTTCCTAACACTTTACAGTGTGGACTGGGTGCATTATTCATGCCACCAGCACTAGAAAGGTTGTCTTACTAGACTCAAGAGTTTTCTCCATCCATCCTATATCAGTTTCTAGATGGGTAGCCTTCACTATGGCTTACAAAGTCACATCTGCCCTATGCAGCTGTTTTTTAATTAGAGTCACTGCTCTTCCTAAACAGGCTGCCTTCACTATGGATTATGAAGTCCACATTTGCCCTGTGCTGTCATTTTTAATCGGAGTATTTTCCTCCCTAGATAGTTTACAAAGCCCTTGTAGTAGTGGTTGAATTAGTAGTAGTTGAATTAGTTCCATGAAAGGAGACAGTCATTTAAAGTAGTAACTCTACAACCATACTAGTCATAGTTGTTTAGTATTGCTAAGCATTAGATAATCAACGAAAAGATTCATTTTTTCTGGGCCAAGTTGTAAAGAATAATTTCCTATATTGTATCCTAGGAAACAAATGGATGTTTGCCAGAGAAGATATTTGTCATTGTTTAATGTAATGTTGAATCCTTTAATAAGTGAAATAAATTGAGTAAAGTTTCCATCATGGTCTTCAATAACATTATCAAGATAAACATAAACTCTTCTGATATCCTTACTGGTAATTACATAATTCATCACTCTTACAGCATTAATCACACCAAAGGGTAATTTTTGTAAACTGGAATTAGTATTCATTGGCTTCAATTACATAATAGCTCTTATCATTATTGTGAAGTGGAATTTGATATGCTGTTTGCATTGTAGGAAAAATAACACATGGGATTTTCAATATTAGCTAGTGGAGTAGTAATGATCTCAAAAGCAGTAACAATCTATTGGCTTTTGCCACTTATTCTTACTACTGCCACTTGTTCTCAACAAGGAAATACTGAGGGCTCAATAATACTATTGCTAAAAAACCATTTAGTCTCTTTCTTAAACATTTCATCAAGTGGTGAAAAGCAGACGAATTTAGAGTGACTGTATATTGTATAAATGAGAAATATATGAGGAGGAGGTCACTGTATAGGTGGGAAATATATGAAGAGGAAGAAGTCATTGTATTGGTGGGGAATAAAGGTGGTGGGAGGGGGTCACTGTATAGGTGGGGAATAAAGGTGGTGGGTAGGGGGTCACTGTATAGGTGGGGAATATATGAAGGGGTCATGGTGTAGGTGGGAGATGTATGAGGAGGAAGTCGCTAATAGGAATGATCTTCCAAGCTTACATATAACAGAGTCAGGTTGTTTAAAAAAAGTAATGTCTTAGAATTATAGAACACAAGTTAGGCAAAACATTTAAATGTAACCTTTCTTACAAAAAATAAATAAATAAATAAATAAATAAATAGCCTACATAAGGAAATGTTTGAAATATAGAAAAATGAAGAATTAGTCGATTTTGATTGAGTTATCAGGCTAGTTTAAAAACATTACAGAGATGTTGGGAGAACAGATTCTTGCAAACAACCTGGTGTTAGGAAGGGCATCCAGCTTTAGGAACCATGCCATACAAGTGAGATGTAATCCTGTGACTCATCTAAGAGGGCTTTAACTCCAAATAAGAACTAATTCTCATTGTGACAAGTATTCAACCTATGCCAGCATAAAATGAAACTGGTGACACTATTTGAATCACGTAAAGTATCAAAACATTGTTTCGCCATATATATATGCCGATAGTAGCTTTTTCAAGTTGATCTCCTTGATATCCCCTTCTTGTAGTGAAGGATGTTGATGTTGTGACTCCTTTTCACTGCTTATGTATAATGTTCAACCTTTTTGCAACTGTGGCAAATTTCATTGTTGGACAAATAAGACAGAGTCATGACTATGGTAAGTATAGAAATAGCATTTTTGTCTGATGGCAGCAGTATTCACATTGCTGAAGTAGCTGGACTATTTTGGCTGCAGTTCCAGATTGGCCATTCTGAAGGAGGGAAGATCACTGGTAAATATTTCCATTTTTATGAGCAGCTTCCAACAAATGAACTTGGCTGATTACCTGTTGCAAATTCAATGAAGAGTTTTCAAGGAGTTTCATCAAATATGGTGAAAAGAATCCAAGAAATAAATGTATCTCTTTCATGGTTTTCTCTCAATATACATGAACAGTTGCAGCACAAAATTTACAGTAATTTATAATGGAGAGGTAAAGAGGGCCCCTGAGTCCAGTAAGACAACCTCTCTAGTGCTGGTGGCATGAATAAAAGCACCCAGTCCATGCTGTAAAGTGGTGCTGGTGTTAGGAAGGGCATCCAACCAGTATATATACTACTTCCAAAAACTATGAGCACAACAAATGAGATTTGCAACAACTGCGTAAACAGCAATAACACTAACTATATTAAGGCTGCGCACACTAGTGGGGTGACTGGTGCAGCCATGTGCGAGAACCCCCCGACTGTCATCAATCAATTGCACAACAAGAAAAAGAACGAGACGTCGCATCTCGGAGTTGCCACACTTAATGTTGGCACTCTAACAGGTAGATCTGGTGAGATAGTGGAGATGCTGGAGAGAAGGCATGAGGATTTGTGCTGCGTGCAAGAGGTGAGATGAAGAGGTGCCTCTGCAAGACTAATCGCAGGCAAACATCTTAGTTATAAGCTTTTCTGGGTGGGTAATGATGATGGGTTAGGTGGGGAAGGCATATTACTGACCGAGAGATGGATCGATAAGACAATAGAGGTAGTTCGAGTTAGTAATAGAATAATTAAGCTTAGATTGGTTGTAGGCAAGAGACTACTGACAATCATCTCTGCCTATTCTCCCCAGGCAAGCCTAGGTAAAGAAGAGAAAGACTGCTTTTATGAGCAACTTTTACAAACAGCCTCAATGACAGAGGACTGGAGACATCGTTATGCTAGCAGGGGACTTCAATGGCCATGTTGGACAGCTCCAGGATGGATACACTGTGGTACATGGTGGGCACAGTTACAGCTCAAGAAATGAAGGAGTGGGGCTTCTTGAATTTTGTAATGTAAGTGCACTAACCATTTGCAACACTAACTTCCAGACACCTACCAACCACCTAATAACCTACAAATCAGGCGAGCACATAAGCCAGATTGGCTTCCTGCTAGTTAGACAGCGAGACAGACAGATGGTGTCAAATACTAAGGCATACCCCGAGGAAGAATGTACCCCACGGCATAGGTTAGTCGTTAGTGACATCTCAGTAAGCAAGAAAAAGAATGAGACATACAGGAAGGTGCGGAAAAGAAAGAGAAAGGTCTGGAAGCTAAAAGACATTTCACTAAAATATAAATTTAGCAAAGCCCTTCAAGATGTGTATGATGAAAAAGAAGACGATTTACAGTCGTATGACATAGATGAAAACTGGAATTTCTTATGTGACAACTTACTGCAGGCTACTGAAGAAACTTGTGGCTGGGACAGAGCTTCAACCAGACAGAGAGTGACCTGGGGGTGGAACAGCACGGTAGATAGGGCCATTAGAGACAAAAGACTGGCATGGAAGGCTTGGAAAAATGGTGGGAGTAGAAAAGGATACACAGCTGCTAAGACAGAAGCTAGATGTCAGGTGTACTTAGCACAGGTGTGCATGCAAGCGTGGCATAAAAGGATGGAAAAGTGCATTAGACTCCAGGGGGATTACTTTGAAGGAGAAAACTCTTAGTTTAAAGTTTGGGTTTGAAATAAATCTTTTGTGACATCAGTCCTGGAACTTTTCTGACACACCTCGTATATTCTTTAAATATGTCATAGTTTAAGTGGTATTTCATCATTTCAGCATTATGTTTGCACTTAAGAATAGCTATACCTCAAGTCAACATAAAGCCCTGTCTATAAGTATATTTTGTATTGGAGCACTCGCAGTAATGCCAGTTTTTTTAACAGGTCTGTATCAAACCTGTTACATCACAAATCAGGCTCTGTTTACCAGCAGACTAATTTCGTTCAATTTCAACTAAATAGACTGAATTGGCCAGTGAAGTCTAGTACATCTGATTGAATATGAACTGTTGACACTATATGAATAGCCAATAACCATAGTAAATCTTCGGGAATTGTCACAACTCATCTAATAAGGCTAACCATTTGAACTTGTGTGTGGTTATCTAACACAGAATATACATATAGGATATTCAACTGTAGAAAACTTACCAAACAAAGGGTTTGAAGGATTCTTCAGCTGTGACAATGACATGACAAGCTCCCTAGTGCTGGGGCTCTGATAAAATGTGTTTAGTGCATTCTGTGGAGTGTAAATGAGAAGTGGGACCCAAACTTGTCTGAGGGATCAGTAGGTCTGATTAAATATTGACTTCGGCTGTGGCAACCTGCCCCGCCCTTGTTAATAGGGAAAACAGATGTTAAATGATCATGATATCATCATCATCATCATCGTTTAACGTCCATGTTCCACGCTTGCATGGGTTTGGACGGGAGTTTTCCCACTTGAGGCAAGAGTGGTTGTCTTGCTCGCATAGGACTGTCTGGCAGGTTTTCTACAGCTGGATGCCCTTCCTAACACCAACCACATTTACAGTGTGGGGCTGGGAGGTTTTTACCGTGTTGCCTACACGGCCACATTACAGCGTGGACTGTGTGTTTTTTTGTCGTGACACCTACACGATCTCATTTGTTTCGGCCTGGATGTTGTGGCACCAACATAACTTTACATTGAAAGGGCGGTGTGGATGGGGTGGGGGTGGTGGGACGGGGGTGTGTTTTGTTAGAGATGCCTACTGACTGTAGTAGGTTTTACTTTGTATTCAGGTAAGGCGGGTCTTCTCTATTACTGAGTACCGCCAAAGATCTCGGTCCAGTGACATTAGATACTTTATATATATATATATATATATATGAGGGTGGGCTGAAAAGTTCATAGGCTAACTATGAAGAGTGATGTTAGAGCTGTGAAATCTTGCATGCATTAATTTCAACTTTTCTTATTCATAACTAATTGTTATTTTTTAATAATTAATTGTCCCACCCTTGCAAGCAGGGAAAAGCGGACGTAACATGATGATGATGATGTTTCTTTCCAGGTAAACTGACATCTGACTGTTCAAAGAAGACAAAAAAAGATAACTAGTAGTGACTTCTTTTGAAAATGGACAAAATTTGGCATTGGGATGTTATCAAATACCTGCCAAAAAAAGGGGTTTAGCCCCCAAAGACATTCATGCTGACATGGTTGCTACATTAGGGGATGACACTCCAGCTTTATCAACAATGAAAAAGTGGACAGCTGAATTTAGGAAGGGAAGCGAGAGTCTTGAAGATGACCGAAGATCTTGACATGCTGCAACTGCCACCACCAAGGAAAACATTGTGTTCACCACATAGTGATTGACTATAAATCAAATAACCAATGCTATTAGCCTATCTCGTGAGAGAGTTAAGAATATTCTGCACAATGAACTTGGCATGACAAAGGTTTCTGCTTGGTGGGAGCCACATCTTCTGGCACCAGATCAAAAGCACACCAGGCTGATCACATCATGGGAAAATCTGACATTGTTCGAGTTAGATCCAGCTGGTTTCCTTGAACATTTCCTAATCCAGGATGAGTGTTGGGTTGATCATTTTGAGATAGAGACAAAGAGCCAACTCATGCCGTGGAACTCCCCCCGCCCTTCACATACTCCAAAGAAGGCCAATGTCGATTTATCTACTGGAAAGGCGATTGCTTCAGATTTTGGTGGTGTAAAACGTATTATATTTATTGATTATTTTCAAAAGTGGCACACCATCAATGAAGAGTACTACACCAACTTGCTGAGGCAGTTATGAGAGGCCATCAATACCAAATGCCAAGGAAAACTGATGAAAGGTGTCGTGTTTCATCAGGACAATGCTCCAGCACACAAGTCCTTGGTTTCTATGGCTGCTGTCGTAACTGTGGCTTTGAATTTGTTGATCGCCCTACCTATTCTCCTGATTTGGCCCCATCTGACTAGATAGCTAGGAACCAGAATCCCAATGATGATGACGTCATATCTGCTGTTGATGAGTTTTTTTTACCAACATGATGAAAGCTTCTTCACCAATGGGATCCAAGCACTGCAACACCGATGGAAGAAGTGTGTGGACCACAGAGGTGACTATGTTGAAAAATATTTTCAGTCGACTCATATATATATATCGGACTGGGGCTAAACTATTTCATGTCTCTTGCTGTATGTACATATTTTCTAGGTAAACACAAGCTGGCATGGGAAAGTAAATGGTGATGATATACTGCTTGTAAAACCCATGTTCTCAACATCTGTAGTTCTATGGATATCATCTACTTTTGTACAATTTTGACACAACTTATATTTTAGAAATATATATTTTAGGAAATTACTCAAGCAAGTATGATTATTGCTTAAATGTTTAACAATTTTATTGTTATCAAAGGTCAACTGAGAAACATATATAGGATGTGACCGACTTTTAAAAAATTTATCCTATCTTGCAAGCAAAAATTAGACCAGTGTCTTTGTATATAGACTATACATTCTTAAGAATCAACAATTGTTTTGACACAGATCAACCTTCATCGAGTAGAACTGATTAAAGGCGTTTCTTTTTGTACATTTAAGACTACATTATCTAATGTAGCTCTTTCTTTTTTAAGAGTGTGATTTGGAAACACCCGTGTCAAGAATCTTCAGTGGAAACCAAACATTAGATTTCACTAATCATTGTAATGGAAATTTTTTTTTATTACACCAAAATAGTTCATAAACGTGAAAATATGTTTGGATGTGCTTATTTTTAAGCTAACCTGTATTTTAGGTACATGTCAACCCTGATAAAACAGAACTAAGATCAAAAAATATGACCAGTTCCAAACTTATCTTTTTTCAAATTTTTTTTTTCAAGTAGTGTACTTCGGACTTATCCAATGTGTTCTTTTTAAAGGGCATGATTTGAGGGAGATTTGGCTGCTAGTTATTGGAGGTTAAGTGACCAAGTTTTTGCTTAAACTCAAGTCACTTCTGTCAGAATAGATCTAAAATCAAAGGCATTCTAGTCGTGACTATCTCATCTTATTCCTATGTGCAGGGAATCCAAGACCATATTATCTAACATATCCTTTTTATAAACGAGAAGTTGTGATTTGAGGGAGATTTGGCTGTCGGGTCTAGAAGATCAAACAACCACTTAGAGTTTCTCCGCTCGGCTAGACAAAGTTAAGTGTTGTTTTCGGGTAAAGTCTACTAGGATTGAAAGCTCACCCATTGCAGATGATTCCTATAGCTGTTGACAACGTAACTAACACACACACACACTCATACAAATTTCTGAAACTCCTACGAAGAAAATCCGTCCGACAATATTCATCCTATTTATGGTCAGTATTCATCCAACTAGTGACTATGAGCAGGGGGAAACATCAACACGGAAGTGTTACGTTATTATACATAAATATATATATATAAGAATAATCATATGCAACATAATGGGTGTGTACATAAAGTATTAGAGAGTTACAGACGATATTTGTAGTATAAACCAATGTACATTAATTAATCAACTGCAGGTGGTAGCAAATAACCACAACGACAAGTAACACATCCTATACTACAAAACCAATTAAATACCAAATAATTTTGTACTATTTGTAAACCGCACAGTAATGTTTCTAGCAAGAGAAAAACTTACAATCCAAGATTAGCTTAACAGTTAATTTGGCAATACTGTCAGGGTCGAAAGACGACTAAAAGTTAATGCGATTAAAGGTAATCTTGATAATGCAATGCATAACAAGCATATAAGAATTGGGCGTGTGTGTGTGTATATATATATATATATATATAAGAGATGTCAACATGAATGGACCTGTTATTTTTATCTAAAGACATTTTTTCCAATTCCATCCCCTCAATCTATTTTATTTCTCATTCTTTCTTCTGATGAAGGACTAGCGTCCGAAACGTTAAGACCCTCTTCCTGATATATCAAGCGTTAACCTAATATATCCCTTCCATATACTGTACCGATTGTGTTGTTATTTCTGTTTACCTTTTACATACACACACACACATATATATATATATATATATATATATATAACAAAGGAATTGTGGTAAGGAACCAGATGGACCATAACGCACTCAATACTTATGGTAGTAGAGTGGGAAATAGGAAAAAGTATGACCCCGACGGCAGAGCTCAAGCCGTTTCGACGGCTATTTCTGAGTCCAGAAATAGCCGTCGAAACGGCTTGAGCTCTGCCGTCGGGGTCATACTTTTTCCTATATATATATATATATGCCAAGTCTGGGTCTTGTTACTAACAGGGTCATATCTGATGACACTGAATTTACAAGAGAAACCCCGGATAAAAACTAGGTTTTAAAGAAAATATTAATCTCAACTATACTATTGAGTACTCATTTTCGCGACCGCCAATACAAAGCGTGTGTGTGTATGTATGTATAGGTATGTGTGTATCTATGTATTTCGTGATATAGACATATACAGGAAATATTAAAAAAAACAAAAACAACAAGGAGGTTGATAAATAAATTGTTCCTTGTGTTGATCTGATGTATACACTTTACAGCAAATTTAGGCTAATAGGTCAAGTTTGGGAAAATGAAAATCTAGAATTTGTGTAAACAAGAGGGTTTTACAGACTACTTTTGGCGAGGTGACGCTGCTAGTGGTGATAGTTGCGGTAACAGGAGGGAATATCTAGGAACCCCCAACCTAAGAGATTCAGATGATCCCAAGAAATAATAGAGGTCAGCTTCTTAGTTTCCCCGCTGTTGTGGAAACATACAACTGACGTGGAATAAAATAAGACAGAAACGAGAAGATAAAAAGGAGAAAAAAAATTAGCAGATTGGTGAGTGTGGCAGTTATGTCAATCTGTCTACAGTAACACAGGGGGTGGATATCTGTTAGTATGTCAACATGGAGCAGAAGACTAGTAGCACATCTAGATAACGACAACAGTCAATTAGCAGACATTTATAATTTTAGAATAACTAATCATATGAAGGCAAATGGCTGGAAACCTAGGTTAAATTGCCATCATTTAAACCAGATGTTTCCATGGTTAGTACTAATATGAGTGTATATGTGTGTGACTAAAATATATGTATATGTATGCATGAGTAAGTATACATACATGTATGTAAGTATATATATAGACATGCCAATATAGTTATTTTATAGAGATAGTTTAAGTCGGAGATGTATTTACGTAGGAATATTTACGGTGGTACCTGTCATGATGAGTTAGTTTTAATGCAGCAATAGAGCAGAATATATAGAAAAGCTGAGCGTGTGTGTATCCTCATATATGTGTATAACTAGTGAAGTTAATCCGGTTAGTTGTCTTTGAGAACAGTAACATACTAGCACGAACTAAAAAGAGTTCGTACACTGAAATCAAAGAGGGGGAGAAGGAGAGAGAGATACTTTTGACAACTAACCAGAAATTAGTAACAAGAGTTAAGACTGAATTATAAAATGGGGAGGATAAAAATAGAAATATCAATAGATAAACTACATTTAAAATTAAAGCATCAAAATACTGTCTGACACCACAATCTAATGAACTTACCGTGTGTTGGGCTTTTGAGGGAGAAAAATTATATGTATAGCTCAACGATTTCCCAAATTGATGTTCATATTTAGATGTTAAAAGACAAGGGCAAAAGGCCACATGGGTTCGATCCACACAGACAGTGGTGTAGATTAGTAGTAGTAGTAATAGTTATTGTAGTAGTACGTGTATAGTTTCTTTACGAAAGCGCCACTAAATAGCAAAGTTGGAGATCAGTTGGTAGTGACATCCGGGAAGTCGTTGTAGTGAAAAAGGAAGGCAGAATAGAGAAGGGAAGTGACGGAGTGGCAGTAACAGGAGCAGCG
Organism: Eledone cirrhosa; assembly: GCA_964016885.1. Lineage (NCBI taxonomy): Eukaryota > Metazoa > Mollusca > Cephalopoda > Octopoda > Eledonidae > Eledone > Eledone cirrhosa. The sequence goes on along the minus strand of CAXHJY010000639.1, from coordinate 26,056 downwards.
GTCAGAGGTGGAAATAGGCTTACACAGAGTGGGTTGTTATGAAATAGTGTTGTTGAGTAGAAGGGGAGGAGACATCGCTGAGATATAATTGAGAGGGTAGATAACGTTAGCTATTTTCATGCGGGAAAGATCGGTTGAACATAGGGAAGATAAAAGTTAAAAGACTACGATACACCTATAATATATAACCTTTATTTTCATATTTTGTAAATATATATACGTATCTATTAATCAATGTATATTAGTGGTAGAAAGACAATACAGTTATAGTACAGTTCTCCGTATATGTCTGGTACGGCTTTAATTATTGTTGATATAGCAATATTTATTATAGGAACGGTATGAAAATAGTACAGATAATGAACATTTATTATAGTCTTCATTCTCCAGTTTTGCTGGCTGTGGTTACCGTTCAAAAAAGTCGACGGGACGTTCACCAAGTAACTCATTGCTAGTCCGAGTGCTTCAAAATGGCGACCCTTTGATCGAATTCATTGAATAAACTATATTTTCATACTTCATAATTTCTCGATATTTTTTTCTTTTTCACATAGGTATAACATTTTAAACGGGTTACCTATCTGATTGATATTATTGTTATGAAGATTACACGATGTTAATATCAAAGCAAAAATAAATTAATATTAACTTGTTAACACATCAATTATTATTATTCACCTGGTCGACTTTGCTTTTTGTACTTCTGAGGGTGGATAAAATAAAGTACCAGTCAAGTTCTGCGAATCGATATAGTTGACTATATTTCACCCCCACCCCCACGTCCGAAAAAAATGCGTTGTGCATCTGTAGTGATTGATTAGAAATATTTATTTGAGGAGAACACAAAAAAGAACTAAGTTAAAATCTGAAAGTAATTTATGAATAAAAAAATGATCAGCCTCTCCAAAGTAATATTTAAAAGACCTTGCATGGTCACTTTCATAATTTTAATTAAGCATATCAGTACTCTTGTGTTATAGTTATTGATTTCTTACGTTGGTACATACCCCTTAGTTAGTTGATATAAACTGAGTCAAGTCCAGTATATGACTGGTATTTTATTTTATAGAACCTCGAGAGATGAGATACAAAGTATAGGTTGTACTAGACATATTTTAGCACTGTCCAACCCATGCAAGCATAGTAAAGTGGACGTTAAAAGATAAGCCGATCTCAAACTCAGTATACATAAGAATGACACTGATGTTGTTTCTTAAATCATTTCTAGTTATTGCATATTTTTAATAATTTCATAGGTCCAATAACTTGTATATCTATAATAATAGGGGACCAAGAATTTGGTAATATTTTGAAAAACTAGAACTTTTTCTATGCTGTTACCATATTTCTAATGAAAACACTGGTTTTCAAATAGTTTTAAAAAGAATCACGTATTTGGAATGATATATTAATATAACTTACTCATTATTAAGCTGGTGTTTGGAACGTAACAAATATGCTTACATAAAATTATGATGGAATTTTTTTAGAAAAATATAGGTGTCACGACAAAAAGTACCCAGCCCACACTGTTAAGTGGTCGTGTAGGAGTCACGACAAAGAACACCCAGCACACACTGTAAAGTGGTCGTGTAGGAGTCACGACAAAAAAGCACACACTATAAATGTGGTTGGTGTTAGGAAGGATATCCAGCTGTAGAAATCTTGCCAGAAACAGTTCTATATGCGCAAGATACGGCCTCCTGACCCAATTTGCTTCAAAAGGCACAACCCGTCTAACCCATGCTAGCGTGGAAAGGGGACGATAAATGATGATGGTGATGGTAAACACTTAAAATAAATAGCTTTGTACCATAGAACTAGGAACAGTTTCATATCAAGGGTTAATTTTAAATGGTATGATTTATGAGTTATTGATATAAAATGGGAATAGTTTATGAGTTCTTATTTGTTACAGGTGTTCTGTTGCATCTATGTATATAGATATATAAATTGATTTAGATAAATAATAGGATATACAGATGTCATAGTTTGAAAATATGATACCTATTTCCAGTTATAGGAAATATAACTATAAAATAATATTTATTAGGGATAACCTTCAAAGTTTGTAGCATCCTGATACCATCTGAATACCTAAATTTGAAATAAATTGAAAAAGAAAATAAATTGATTAATTTGTTTTGCTTTTTTTTTGTTACAATGTGTCTTAAATAATTAATAAGTAAGAATTTCTTTGAGGCATAATAGACGGCTTCGCTTTTTTTTTATCTATTAGATTTATTTTAAGACCTGTGGGATGTATGTAAACTTGAGTTTGGATGCTTGGATACTCAAAGAACTGAATTGTTTGCATGTTTATATATATATATATATGTCTGTGTATTAAGATGTAGGTCAGCAATAATTGAGTTGACCTATGACCAAAGGTTTGAAGCAAAGTGCACCCTGGACTACATTAACCAGTGTGTCTTCCTGGTGACAAAAAAGTTGTTTTTTTTATATGTTAAAAATAAGAGTAGTGATTGGGCTGTGATAAAATGCACCCTGTACATGCCATAAAGTGGTTAGCTGTGGAAACCATGCCAGAATGGAACATGTGAGTAAGACTGTCATCTAACCCATCTAGCCTTACAACTTGATAGCCTGTCTAAACTATGCAAGCATGAAAAATAGACATTAAATGATGATAAGTTGTACAGCTGTAGCACATCTGTGAGTGAACCATTTGGTAGAATGAGATTTTCAGCTTGTAGAGTATAAGAAGAAGTATATGTAAGAGGAGGATGTTGGTGAACTAATTAGTTGTCTCAGATAGGTCAGACATGAAGCGTATTTGCTGCAAAGGGGAGACATTGTGGAACTGGCAGGGCTCTAGTTACTTAGTTGAATATATAACAGTAGAAAGTATCTACTCAATTCTGAGTGCGCAAGCAACAGTTTAATGCAAGATGTATTTACACATTATACATGGTTCTTCATTGCAACACTATTTGTGATATGTAAGAATCTTATTGTTATAGATGATATATCTAAATAGAGAGGAATCCTGGACTCACATCACACATATCAGGAACCACCTCACTGTTTCTAGGGGTGAAGGGGATAATAAAAACAAGTGCAGACATTAAATGACGATGATATATATATATATATATATACATAGGGTGTTAACCAACTAGAGTTGTGCAATCTACACTCAAATCAGTTAACAGTGATGCTAATAGAATAAAGCACTCAATGACATATACTAATCCAAATTCATTATGATAGTTCAAGGCGGAGGGCCTTCATATGGTCTTTGCTAATATTTACTGTTCTGTATATATATATATATGGATGGGTGTGTCTTAATTTTAACAAGCTAGACAATTAGATTTATTATGTATATATACAAGAATAAGCACAACTATGCCTCTTCTGGTCTTGATGGTGTTACATACCTGCTTCTCAAACGTGGTGGGTACTTTCTTCTGCATCAGCTTTCATTCTTTTTCAATTCTGTCTTAACTACAGTGCTTCTCTGGAGCAGTGGAAAACTGAGTGTCATAACGCTGCTCAAAAAGGGTGACTGCACGTTACCTGTTAACTATTGTCCAGTCAGTCTTACAAGCTGCTGATGGAATCCTGTGTCAGAGAAACACTCTGGAACTTCTGGAATTCTCACACCTTATCCGGCCCTTGCAATTTGGATTTATCCCTAACTCCAGCAGCTGTGATCAACTTAGCGAGTTTCTTGAAGACATCACCCGGATCACTGATGGCAGCTCATGGGTGGATGTAAGTCCTTCATTCTCAGTCGAAGAAAGGTAGTCACGGTTCTAGGACTGCATTCTTCGCCCGATGAGATGTCATCTAGTGTACTTCAGGGATCTGGTCCTCTTTTGTTTGTTGCATATATTAATGACATAGATGCCAACTTAAAGAATACCAGAGTGCTGAAATATGCAGATGACATCAAGCTGTACCTTGAGATAAAAAGGATAGATCCTGAACACTATAGATCTTTCCTGCAATCAGACCTGGACACAATGCAGCAATGAATCACAGACTGGCAACTCAAGCTGGCTGTGGACAAGTGTACCACTATGCATTTTGGGAGGAAAAACCCAACATCGACATACTCCCTCCACAACACTAATATCAAGAAGTCTTCTTGTGAACGTGACCAGGGCATTAATGTCAGCAGCGATTTGTGTTGGACAAAGCACATCTCTAAAATTGTCAAGAAGGCCGAGGGTGCCTTGGCATCACTCAGCAAGACTTTTGTCAGCCGCTCTCCAGCTATCTATTTAAAGCTGTATATAGCTATGGTGCCCACACTTAGTATTTGCATCACCAGTCTGGAACCCCTATCTTGCTCAGAACATTGACCTCTTGGAAACTGTTCAGAGACGTGCAACCAAGCGACTACTCTCCATCAGGCATCTACCATACTCTAAACTCCTTGCTTCCTTGGGCATGGATACATTGAAGCTCCGACGTCTGGCAGCTGACTTGGTAAACACCCTAAAATTATTAACCATCTTGCCAACAACAACCCTGAGCACCTTTTTGAATTCAATGTGTCTAACATATGTGGGCATGCCTACAAAGTCAGAAAACAGCACAGCTCCTATGACTTTTGGAAACATTTTTTCATGCTCAGAGTTGCTGAAGCATGGAACAAACTACCTGTATCAGTTGTTAGCTGCCAAGACACTGCAACCTTCAAAATCTCCATGCTTCCTGAAATTCGCTAACACTACGTCTGATATCCACCCTCCATACCTATGGACACATGTATATCATGACTCATGCACTATTCACTTTCCTGACATTTGTATATTATTCTATGTACTATACATGCACTTTTGATGAGTTGTTGTGCACCTGAGCACTGTACACAATCATTTCATTATATTATATTATATATATATATATAGAGAGAGAGAGAGATTGATAGATAGCAATATATATATGTATAAATATATTAGAGGCATTAAGATACCAAAATACTTTTTACACTGTACTTCATTACTATCATATTTTTTTTATGGAAAGTTCTTGAGGTGGGGCTCTAAATCCATGAACTCCATGCTCCCAGCATATGTGATATTTATTATACTGATGTCATTATACTGTACTATACATGTACTTTTGATGAGTTGTAGTGCACCTGAGCACTGTACAGAATAATTTCATTATTATTATCCTTACGGAGTCGATAAAATAAAGTACCAGTAATGCACTGGGTAATTGCTGGCCTTGTGCCTAAAGTAGAAACAATTATTATTAATATTATTATTGGGGTTGATAAAATAAAGTACCAGTAATGTACTAGAATAATTGCTGGCTTGTGCCAAAAGTAGAAACAATTATTATTATTATCGGTAGAGGGTCGGACGCCATGCTTTCCAGCATAGTTACGTCCCTTTACGATCTGAGTTCAAATCCCACCGAGGTTGACTTTGCCTTTCATCCTTACGGGGTCGATAAAATAAAGTACTAGTAATGCACTGGGTAATTGCTGGCCTTGTGCCTAAAGTAGAAACAATTATTATTATTATTATTACTATTATTATTATTATTAATCGGTAGAGGGTCGGACGCCATGCTTTGCAGCACAGTTATGTCCCTTTACTGACTGAGTTCAAATCCCGCTGAGGTTAACTTTGCCTTTCATCCTTACGGGGTCGATAAAATAAAGTACCAGTAATACACTGGGATAATTGCTGGCCTTATGCCAAAAGTAGAAACAATTATTATTATTATTATTATTATTGTTCTTTGAGTCTCAGTCATTGATGTTAGTTAACTGGAAAGTTTGTTGAAATGAATATCAAGCCACTACCTGCAGCCTCAGATATTCAGGACATATCGGAGGGTTCTTGCTGTTCCCAGCAAGCATGCTTTTTGAAGCGTTCCAAAAAGCGTGAAGGGGCCAATTTTCTTTAACCATCCCTGGAAACTTTTTGAGATAGTACCTAGTGCGCCTATGACAATCGGGACCACTTTGACTTCATGGCAGTTCCAAATCCTTTTTACTTCCCACTTTAAGTCCTGGTATCGGTTAATTTTCTCCCTCTCCTTCTCTTGCACTCTCGTGTCGAATGGGCAGGTCATATCCACAATCAGGCACAATCTTTTTTCTTTGTCCAAAACAACCAGGTCAGGTCTATTGTGTTCCAGTTTCTTGTCCGTCTGTATCCTAAAATCCCACAGCACCTTCACCTGATCGTTTTCTATCACCGCCTCTGGCTTATGTTCATACTACTTCTCAGAATGTGGTAAATTGTTTACTTTGCATAGGTGCCAGTGGATCACCTTGCCCATCACATCATGTCTCAGCCCTTATAGTGAGTCTGGGCTAGGTGTTTACACTCGGATACAATGTGAGCCACAGCCTCCTCTCTCTCTCTCTCCACAGATCCTGTACAGTGGGCTAGCCTCCTCCTGTAAATATGGTGTTTCAACCACTTCGTTTTGAGGGCCTGCTCTTTCGCAGCCATTAACATTCCTTCTGTAGCCTTTTTAAGGTCTCCTCTTTTCAACCAGTTCCATGTCTGTGGATCTCTGAATTCAGTTTTCTCAAAGAAGGTACTATGAAGGGATTTTTCATGAAGGCTGCTCTTTCTCCTTGTTGTTATTTCCTTAAATTATTATTATTATTATTATTATTATTATTGGCGACCTACGTAGTAAATCATATTATCGTGAGCTCCGCAAAGGTTTGTTATTTTCAGTTGTTTAAAATTGCCATTTATGGAAATTTTTTATTGGTAACTGTATATAAGTGCACATACATTGTTTTCTGAAAAGGACACACAAAAAGATTGGGGCTTTGAGTCCAAAATTTAAACTTTTATAATTATCAAACAAAAATTGTTTTTCTTTGAAAAAATCATGGACGACTCAGAGTCACGCCTTCCTCACAAACTAACACCTCACACCGACACCACCATTGTAAATATTACTACGTTTGCCAACACTAAAAATATAAGCAGTAGCAATATTTTAAATTTGTCTCAGGCAGACATTCATTTCCCGCCATTACCAATGACTGCAGGTGTTAAATCCCCCCCCCCCCCCAACGCCACCACCACCACCACAGCGACAACAGAAACAAAAGAAAAAAATAAATTATCTCGTGATATCGAAATGAATTCACCCAAAATGAACTCTTCCACACCGAACACCACTGACGCCACCACCACCACAACTGAAACTAAAATTAACAATAACAAAAATAACGATAACAACAACAGCAACAATGAGAACAAGAAAACCCTGTCTTTTGCCAGAGTAGCAAAAAAGTGCGAAATGATCCAGGTAACCCAGGAGGAATTAGAAGAAGCCAAAAGAATGGTAAAGAAAGATGGGTACAGGGTCAGCCCCCCCCCCCCACCTAATAAAATGGAGCATCAGCGCCTATGCACTGTGTCTTATCGGACGATTAACATAAAATCGCGCCGAGTGGAATGGGCATCCGAGTCCCAAATCCAAAAAGCTTTGGGACATGTGTGGGCAAAAAAAACCCACATCAGACGTGGGCAGAAATATGGAACTGTGGACGTGTTCATTGAAACACCACAGGAGGCCAGAGAACACTCCATGGCCCCATTAAGAAGTGACGACTTCACACTCGTCCCAAGCTATTGTGGCCAGAGACTCGTGAAGATCAGGGAGACCCACGTTCCACCGGCCATCGAAATTCCCTGGCTAATGGCTGCCATCCTCGCCGGCATCAAGGCCAACACCAAGATAATCGAAATAGCGAAAGAAAAGCAGTAGAACTGGTCTGGATCTGGGATGGAGCTCCTGATCCAAGTGGACCAAAAAAGCATTGAGGAGATCCCAGAGGTAATAGACCTCACTGACGGCAGCCACCTCACCGTAATCGTCGAGGGCAGAAGGCCTATGTGTGTCGTTTGTGGTGAAGGAATCCACCTAAGAGCTTTCTGCTATCAGGCTAAAAGGTTGAGGCCACCTCTCTTACCCACCCCAGTGACTCAACCATCAACACCACCAGCAGCAGAAATGGCAGCAACAACTGTAGCAGAAACAACAGAAGCAACTGTAACAGCAACAACCCCAACAACAGTAGCAAAACCAACACCACCACCACCCAACGCGCGTACACCATCCACCACGCTACAACCAAAACCACCGCCTGTGGAGGATATTCCACTCCCCGGCCTATCACAACTGGAGACAGATTGTGACGACGAAGAGTGGGAAACGGTATCAGGAAAAAAGAAAAAAAGAAACCCCAAAAGAAAAAATTCTCTTCCCTCCCCCTCCAAAAACAAAATACAGAGGGAAACAATTAAACTATCAAACAAAAAAGTTAGGATAGATATGCCACCATCCACACCAGCATCACCACAAACACCAACACCATCACCATCATTAACCCCAACAGCACCATCACCAACACCACAAAAGTCACCAAAAAGCGAAACAGAAACAAACCCACAACAAACGCAAACAAAACAAAACAACCAAAACGATACACACTACACAGCATTAAATTTGAACAACAACCGATTATTACACTACATCCAACACAACACCAGCATCACAGAAAAAGACTACACAACAACCCAAAAGTTCACACCACCTCCACACATACAAATCACTTGCATCACACAGAAAACGTACACGACACTAAAACAAAAATTCCCCAAAAACATCGGAGACTTCCGACAAGCACTCTCCAGGAGGCCACAAGCAGTGAAAAGGATGGAGAAACCATCCTACCTCTACGAGAAGTAAGGTAAGTGGTCTTTCCTCCCATCTTTTCCACTCCATTTCAACATGACCGCACTCAGAATAGGCAGCATAAATGCGCGTGGCTTGGGGTCGTCATGGAAGCAGGGCCACCTGCTCAACGACCTCAGCTCACTAAACATAGATGTAGTGGCCATCAGCGAGACTAGAATCTCAGAAGCACGGGCCTTCGCACCGATCTTCGGCGGCTACGATGTGTACGCATCTCCCAGCCGTCCTGGATCGGGGGGAGGAGTTGCTGTGCTTTTTCGGAGAGGTTTGGATCTCGCCATACGGGCGATCTTCCTGGACCCAGAAGGTAAGTTGGTGGTGCTGGACGTGACCAGCAGAGACGGGCTAGCTTTCAGGCTAGTGGCCATCTATGCCCCGACAGGAGCAGGACGGCCTGATTTCTTCCGGCGTCTGGAGACCTTTCTTGGAACGTCCGGCTCTTTAGTGTTAGTGGGCGACTGGAACGGGATCTTAGATGCACGCTGGGACTGTGTGGGATTAGCGGATAGGGGAGGAGGGTGCAAGAGCCTCACCAACCTGCTCAGGCGTTTTGAACTGTCTGATAGGTACCGATTGGATTTCCCGAATGTGCCAATGTGGACTTGGACAAATCGCATAGGGTCATCCAGATCATATCTAGATAGAGTATTTTGTAGGGAAATAAATAACTTTCTTTTTATTTGCCACCAGGGCATCAAAAAGTGGGACAAGTACAATGGGGGGAGTTTACATAAAGAGGCGTCCTCAATAAGAAGGAGGCAATAATAAAATAAAATATAACAAAATAAATTTAATAACAAAATCCTCAATAGGGAGGATGCGCCTTGGGGGGTCGCACACACCCCCGAAAAAAAGTGTGCAACCCTTCTCCTCAGGAGCACAGAGAGGGGGTGCTCCCTTGATCTTTCATCTTCCTCACCTATAGTCTGATGTAGAATGAAGGCCCATTCACACGGGCCATTCTCGCCACTTTCACCCATCTTTCATAAAAACGGCTAGGGTGCAGCACCTCTCTCTCCATCCTGATCCTTCTTCCGAAATGATATCGGAAGAAACGGACAAGTTGTTGGCCAGAGAGAAAGGTGTCTGACCTCAGTCCTTTCAGACGCGTCCACCATACAACCTCTTTCGCCATGGCTATTACGCACAGAAACACCGCCTCTCCTTCGTTTTTGAAGAAGGGAGGCGGCTTGATCGTTACAATAGACTCGGTGGTCAACCGGATCGGGTCCACCCTTGACAGCAGTTGTTCGACATAGCCCCACAGATCGGCAATGCCCGAGCAGTGTACCAATACGTGTGCAACGGTTTCCTCATCGCACACGCATTTTGAGGGGTCCCTACCCGGGCGCCCGTGTCTATAGAGCCTTTCTCGAACGGGCAGAGCCCCTCGGTAGCACTGCCAGGCCAGGGACTTCTGGAAGTTATCCATGGGTCCCGGGCTGAATGTCCTACCGAACAGGTTGGCCAGTTCGTCTTCCTCCATGCCTAGGGCTTCTCCGAGGGCGTTGTCGCATCTGCTAACCACCAGCCCTCTATAGAATGACGAGGTGGATTCTCCACTGACAGCCGGGTCCGCCTGCCAGAGAGCCGTGAGCGCCTGGGCACACTCGGTGTGCCAGGCGCCCAGTTTTCTCGGTCTTTGCTTGACCCAGGATTGCAGCTCGGTGAGTGAGACGAGTCTGGGAAAGGCTCGCCTCACAAACGGGGCTCACACCGGTTGACCGGTGAGGAATACCTGTAGGTGCCGTAGCCTTAATGCGTGTTTACGTATCATTAGCCACGGCATCCCCAGCCCTCCTTTTGAAGGGTCTTGACAGCAGATGGATCTCCTCATCATAGGAGCCCGCTTCTTCCAAAGGAATTGGAAGAGTGCGCGCTCCATTTTGGCGAGCGTTTCCCTTGGGCAAGGCACAACGGTCAGGCGGTAGTAGATGACGGACGCTATATAAGTGTTCGCCACCTCTGCCCGACCTTTCAGGGACAGTTTGCACTCAGCCCACTTCTGGGTCAGTGCAAACACCCTGTTCGATACCTCATCCCAGTTCTTCTCCACCTGGAGGTCTGGTCCGAACCAGACCCCGAGCAACTTCACCGGGCCCTCCGTCCAGCGCCCAACGACGCCATCGATCTGCCCCTCCATGTGCCGAGTTGCAGACCGATCGACTTGTCCCGGTTCAGCTTAGCCCCTGTAAACTTTTCGTACTCCTCCAGTAAGGTGCCAATCGCCCCGATTTCCGAGGCCGTTGACAGCATTACTGTTCCGTCATCGGCGTAGGCCGACACCGCTTTCCGCAATCCCGGTTCCAACGGGATACCCTGCAACAACTCCAACTTCCGCAGCAGTGGCTCTAGAGTCATTACATACAGAAGGGAGGGGAGAGGGCACCCTTGTCGGATGGACCGCGCGATTTCGAACGGCTCCTAGCAGATGCGGCTGCTGTGCATGGCATTGATCCAGCCTCTGAAAACGGGTCCGAAGCCTGCCGCCGCAAGCACCGCATCCAGGTAACCATGGTCGACCCTATCGAACGCCTTAGATTGATCCAAGTTGATCAGGGCCCCACCAAATCCGGGTTCGTTCCCAACCCTCTCTATGATGTATCGCATGAGGTGGAGGTTGTCGTGGATGGACCTGGATGGGATAGCACATGTCTGCGCATCTCCCACCAGGTTGCCCACGACAAGCGCCAACCTCTTTGCTAGCACTTGGCCAAAATCTGTAACTCTGAGTTATGGGCCTGAAATTATTTATATCGTCCCCCTTGTTCTCGTCCTTCCTCACTAGCGTGACTACGCCCTTGGTCACAGCACAGGGAATTCTCCCATTCTGTTGCCAGTTGCAGTAGACCGCCTCGAGGAGATCGGGGAACAAGTCCGGCATAACTAGATATAGTTCGTAAGGAAGACCATCGAGACCCGGGGATTTGCGTTTGCCGCATTGGCTCAGCACGTCCTCTATCTCAGTGGCTGAAATTGGCTCCTCGCAGGACTTCGCCTCCCTGTCCGAGAGATGCGGCAGGCCGTCTAGGTATGGACCGAAGTCCACTTCCCCAACCGGCTCCCTGCCCCTTCCGAACAATCTGGCAAAGTGCTTTTGAAAAGCCTCGCACATCTGCTTAGGCTCAAGGATCACCCGTCCAGCCTGGTCTCGCAAAGACCGGATAGTGGATCTACTCCCTCTTTTGGCAGGCAGTTTTTATCTGTCTGGTGGCCATGGCGAAAGAGATAGTATGGTGGACACGTTTGAAAGGGCTGAAGACGAGCACTTACCTCTTCGGTGTTGCCCTGATTAACTTTTTCAAATTTCATTTGAAAAGGAAAATCAGGGTAGAGAGGGAAGTGCTCTCTTCCCAGCATTTTGTTGAAAGATGGGTGAGAGAAGCAAGTATGGCCCGAGTGAATGAGCCTACTCTGAGTATGTGTCTGTAAATTAAAGGTGGAAAACTGGGAGAGGGCACTTGCCCTGGTGGTCAGGGTCACTGTGGCCTTTTAATGGGCTTTCTCCACAAATAATGTCCCTCGGAAGTCTTCCCCCTATTGGGGTATTTTTCATTGTTATTTTTTGTTACATCCTGTTTTTGTTTTTTTTACACGCAGAAATGCCCATTTGTACCGTCCTGTATTGTCCTGTACTGTCCTTAATGTCTACTTTATGTAAACCCTTGTGGTTAATAAAGAAAGCATTATTATTATTATTATTATTATTATAAATGCACCAAGCAGTTTTTCAATTGCACACATTATACACTTAATACACACATACATATAAAAATATATGCACATAAACATACACCTATATATCTTTTATTTGTTTGAAGGAACATGTGATGCTCATGGCCATGACAGGCACTAGAAAACTTATGACATTCTGACATGTCGATACATTTACAGCTAGAGATGCTCGATGTATCATTGTAGAGGGAAGCAGTTCTGATTGCAGATGTTGAGTAATTAGTGTGATGGTGAGAATATTGATAACATGATAGGAAAAAAATAAAGATGATGGTGACAATGATGCTGTTGATAATGATAATAATAAAGGTGATACAAATGATAGTTATTGCAGCTCTAAATGGTCATTCGACCTGCTAGAAGTAGCAGCCACATGTCCTAACCATGCCCTACCATCTTAAAAGAAAACAAGAACAGATTAGATTATGTAATACAGGGTACATACTCCCGAAAATAAGACTTGGGTGGTGGTAGGTGACTCAGTGGTGATGATGATGTTTATGCTGGTGGTGGTGGTGGCGATGTTCTTGATGATGATATCAAGGATGATAGTGATGGTGATTGTGATAATGATGGAAACTTAACTGTATAGAACAGTTCTCATCCAATGAGACGTTATCAAACAATTTAATTGTTTTCTATGATTACGAACCATTAAAAAAAAATAATAATACCAAAGAGTTCAGTTTAAACTGTTTTGCTATGCAGACATGCATGACAAAGTAGCTGTGACTGGGAGCTCCAGCTGTCACTATATCGCTTATAAAGAAATATCATAATGTTATGGGTACTGGAGCGTGTAGTACACTGTATGAGGGTGGTGATGGTGTCAGTTTAAGAGTAGTTCAGACTAGATATTTTATAGGATAAACCCTGGAATGTGAGACAACTGTTGATGGACATCGTCAGAAACAATTAAGTCCATAGAAAAATCTGATTAGTTCAATTGCTTTGAAGAATGTTGATATTTTATATCTAACTTATGAAATTGAGCTTCTTCCCAAGTTTCACATAAAATGTAATAAGTAGTAGTGTAAAATAAAGTTATATTTTCTGTGGCTGTTGACATGCTCTCTCTCTCTCTCTCTCGCTCTCTCTCTCTCTCTCTCTCTCTCTCGCTCGCTCTCTCTCCCTCGCTCTCTCTCGTTTAGTTCACAAGTCATCATTGTTTAGCTCCAATTCTACCCCCACCAAGGACCTATGATCATAACCCTAACCATCCCAATTTTTTTTTACAAATTCAGGACTTTATTGTGAAATGTGCCCTTTCTATTTTAAGATAGTCGAGTGTGGTTATAGAAGGATTTAACTGCTATTTCTAGCAGGTTGTTTGACCACATAGAAGCTCCCTCGTTGGCACCTAGGTTATATTCTGAGGTCAAATACTACTTGATCAGATTTTTCCTTTAATCATTTTTGGGAAAACCAATTCAAATATTTAAGTAGTTTCTAAATAAAAAAAAGGTGACATCAAATCCAATCAAAATAAGTAAATATAAACTTTGACATAGATATTTTTTTTCCTACTGTTTAGTTAGGGAGAGAAAGGCAGTGTTCATGTCCCTTTCCAAGACCTCCGAAACTGAGGAGCAGGAATGAGGAAGGTACCCTGTAACTGATAACCTAATACAAATGCTTGCTATAAAGTGATCTCAGCTAAAAAGCATCCAAGAGTCCAGGTGAAGGTATTAAACAAGGTATTGTATCAAGTCTGTCTACCACACAAAATTCTGTCTGCCATCCAAATGTATGTCTATCACACAAATGCATGTGTGTGCGTGTGCATGTGTGTGTGTATGTGTGTGTATGTGAATGTGTGCGCATGTGCGTGCGTGTGTTGTGAGAGTGTGTGTGAGAGAGTGTGTATGAGAGAGTTGTGTGTGAGAGAGTGTGTGCAAATGCATCAATGAAGATATATGAGTGCAAGTTGTTGTGTTAATGCGGATTGAGTGAAATAGTGCAACAAATATTTTCTTGCTGGATTCTTTTCATAATGCTTAACATTCTTCTGATGATTGAACAGGATCTACTCATATTTTTCAATAAGGTTAGTTGAAACAATATGTAGAGCCAATTATCTTTCATAAGGATGGCAGTTTTCGTGACTTAAGCATACCATTGAATAAATTGGTGCAACAGGGAGTTGCTAGATCCAATATATCATGAGTATTATTTAATAGCAACAACAACAACTACTACAAGAGGAGGCTAAAATGGGAGAAATAAATTAAAATGTCTACTATTTTAACACCACCAGCTGTTTGGTGAGAGCTTAAACTATATATAGCTTTGAGGCCCCTTGTTATACCAGAAGGTCTAGCTAAAATTGAAAACATACATGCCTTTTAATTACTGCAAAGCCATAAGCAATAGTATGTTTAGCTTATGGCAAACTCTGGCATGGATACCATTCCACCACCTGGTCATTGGTTTTCTTTAGTGATATTCACTCTGTTGAAAATATTTCGAGCAGATCCCCAGTTCCCTGCCTTGTCAACTTTTCTAAAGCAGTGATTGACCTATAGATGGTTGAGTATCAGCTGTATTGATCTCATCAGTTTAAGGAGACTTGTAAAAGCTTGGGTGCAGTCTTTCCTTACTGAATATATATATATATATATATATATATATATATATATATATATATATATATATATATATATATATATATATATATATATATACATATATATATATATATAAGTATGTATATGTACTTATACTTATATTTAAGTAAGTGCCGTACTAAGAGTGAGAAATGAAATTTTGTTTCATTCTATTCCATATATATATATATATATATATATATATATATATATATATATATATATATATATATATATATATATATATATATATATATATATATATATATATTTATATATATATATATATATATATATATTTATATATATATATATATATATCCTTACGTAGATTAGAGAGAAACGAAGCCTGCATGCTCCGATGGATGTGTAACAGTAATATACGTGAACGACAAAGCATAAATGAATTGAGAGAGAGACTGAGCATAAGAGGAATCAAATGCTGCGTGCAGGAGAGGCGGTTACGCTGGTATGGACATGTGATGCGTATGAAGGATGACAGCTGCATAAAAAGGTGCAGAGCACTAGAAGTTGATGGAAACCGCGGAGTGGGGAGACCCAAGATGACTTGGGATGAGGTGATAAAAGCCGACCTTACCCAACTACACCTCTCAAAGTCAATGACACACGACCGTGACTTCTGGCGTCACGCAGTAATACAGGGTACCCGACCTCCCATGGGTACATGCTGAAGCATATAAACAATATGCCCCCCCCCCCCCCCCCCCCACCGCAAGGTGGTCGTGGAGGTGCCACGGCAAAAAAGCACCCAGCCCACACTGTAAAGTGGACGTGTAGGCGCCACGAAAAAGCACCCAGCACTCACTGTAAATGAGGTTGGTGTTAGGAAGGGCATCCAGCTGTAGAAATCAAGCCAGATCAGCTCCTGTATGAGCAAGGCATGGTCAGCCGACCAGACACTGCCCACAACAGGACAACCCGTCTAACCCATGCTAGCGTGGAAGAACGGACGTAAAACGGTGATGATGATGATGATGATGATATATATATATATATATATATATATATATATATATATATATATATATATATATATATATATATATATATATATATATATATATATATATATATATATATATATATATATATATATATATATATATATATATATATATATATATATATATATATATATATATATATATATATATATATATATATATATATATATATATATATATATATAAATACGTAAGTATGTATGTATATATATATGTGGAGGCACATGGCTTAGTGGTTAGAGCATTGGCCTTGCAATCGAAAGGTTGTGAGTTCAATTCTCAGACCGGGTGATGTGTTGTTTCCTTGAGCAAGACACTTTATTTCACATTGCTCCAGTTTACTCAGCTGTAGAAATGAGATGATAGGGACTGAGGTCCCTATCATTCCACTGCAAAGTGGTTGTGGAGGTGCCATGGCAAAAAAGCACCCAGTACTCACTGTAAATGAGGTTGGTGTTAGGAAGGGCATCCAGCTGTAGAAATCAAGCCAGTATCAGTTCCCGTCCCACCCTTGCAAGCAGGGAAAAAGCGGACGTAAAATGAAATGAAATGAAATGAAATATATTACCTGTACTAGACACAGAGCTCTGGTTAGAAACCATTACTAACAAAAAACAAATCCTCCATTCCCATTATGCCAAACCCATGACTTCCAAATATCTGATCCACCAAAACTCAGCTGTTTCGGATCACACCAAAATCAACATACTGATTGCGGATTTAGTACGGGTGATGAGGAACGTGTCCCGCATGTGCAACCACGAAGAACTAGAGAGACACATACAACACTTCATCCACCGTATGCAGTTCTCTGGTTACAATCAGAGAGATAAAATCAGAGTATATAGAGGAGCCAGAACCAAATGGGAAAAAATGGTAAATAATGATACAAATGAGACCTACCCATTGTATAGGAGCAAATTTTGGAATAGAATAGAAGGAACTAAGAATAAGGTTAATATAGCAATAAATACCAGAGTGTAATGTTCATCAATACAACCCCTAGAGGTGAACTAGCTTACAAATTTAGAAGGGCCCTAGATAAATTTAAACTAAATATTAAGATAGTAGAAAGACCAGGTACCTCCATAAAAACACCTATTAGTAATACATACCCTTTTCAAAGACCTCCCTGTATAGATAAGAAATGCATAATCTGTAAACTAAGCCCCCATATTAACTGTAAAACTAGAAACATAGTATATAGCATAAGATGTACTGAAGGACAATGTAAAGATAAGAATATAGTGTACATAGGTGAGACAGCTCGTAGTATAGGAGAACGATTAAATGAACACTGGCGAGAGCTTCAAGATAGAAAAGAATCATCAGTACTCCACCAACATGCTAGAATAGAACATAAGGGCAAATTAGAGAACATAGAAATAAAAATAAAATCTACACACAGAAAAGACGCAATGTTTAGATAAATCACAGAGGCAATAAACATAAATGAACTCCAACCAAAATCAAATAGAAAACATGAATGAAATAGCAACATCACAACTTACAATTAAGGACAAAATGAAAACACACACATATAGAACAAACAACCAACCAGTAACATGTAAATAAACAAATAAATATACAAATAAAAACACACACAGACACCCGGATGTAACACATGCGCAAACTAAGCACATAACACACACAAAAACAAGATGGCGTAGGACAGAACAAAGGAGAGGCACAAAACAAAGAAAAGAATCCCCAGTCACTGAAGAGGTCACAGAATGTGTGACAAAAGAACTTTGACAATATATGAACAACCATCCGGTTGTGGAATCAACCAGCCAACCGGAAATTTATAAAATTTTTAATTTTATAATTTAATTTCTAATAAATTGGAGTGAAAGCAACTGGTGCGTGTGTTTCTTATTGGCAACATGACCCTCCCAAAGTATAACAATATACATATATATATAATTGTAAATCAAATTTTAGGTGTAGTACAGCAAGTATTATTCAATTTGTTTGAGGCAATCATAAAGAACTCAATGGATCGAAAATTAAAAACAAAAGTCCAGTGTTAACACCGTAGTTATAAATTGTGATACCAAGAAAACCGACTGATGGCACTAACTATACATACAACAAAATTATGCTAGATACAGAAAGGTATATATATATATTTATGGATGTCTCTAAATATATAAATATATATATATATATATATATATATATATATATATATATATATATATATATATATATATATATATTAATATCAGTAAGAAGGGACTTGAGAGATCACAGCTCTATGGGCATGTGCTTAGAATATCTCAGGAAAGAATCGTTGAATAGATTTTACGGGCAAAGCCAACCGGCAAGAAACTCAGAGGTAAACCCCAAGCAAGATGGTTGGATAACATCCATGAGCTTGGGGATCCAGCCAGATCAGTCAGAGATGATTGCTTCTGACAGGACCCACCAGAAGGAGTGTTTGAGGATTCTTCCCCCACAACCCTCTAAGGAATAAGTGGGCTAAGAAGAAGAAGAAGAAGAAGAAGAAGAAGAAGAAGAAGAAGAAGATATCTATATATATATAGAGAGAGAGAGTCTGTGGTGCTGAGACCAAGGAGACCATTAAACATGGGAGTACTCAATGCATGGGGAGATTCAGAATGGGTACAGAGATATGTAAAATCCTGACTGCGGTGCCAATTTACCATCTTGAAATATATATCTTTATTTACATATCATTTGTGATCCAGAATATTCTATATCTCATATGTGATTGGCATCTATCATTTGTGATCTTCAAAGATTTGAGATCAGCTCTTACCACCTCTGCCCAGATCTACCTTGGTCTTCCACTACTGCAGTTTCTTTGCATTAGGATTTCTTGGCACTTCTTCATACAGTGATCATCATCCATATGCATTACCTGTACTACATATCAGTGTAGACTTCTCTTTTGAACAATACACATGATTTCACTTATACCCAGTTTTCCTCTCAGTTCATTCATGCACATTCATCATTTCATTTCTCTTATGCCTTTGCATATCCTTTGCATAATTATTCAAAAATCATCAATAGCATCTTTCATTAGAAATATGGTATTGAAAGTTCCTCTGTCAGTTTACAGGAGAAGAAGTATGGGTTATCTTTGTATTCTGAGATATAAGTGACTTGTAAAGCAAAGGGACAGGGAACAGAAAACTCTACACCCCAGCATAGGCAGTATATCTCAGCTGTGCTCTGCAAACAAAATTGCAAAATCATTGCTGTGGAGAATAGCCAGCAGTATCCGCTGCATCAGCCATTCTACCTCACAGTGCTCCATCTTCAGGTGAGATGCACTTCTCTCAATTTTGGGGGGAAGAAAATAGCAGTTCAGAGACTGAGGATAGTAGTTCTTCTCTTTATATCAGTAAACTGTACACACTCAATTATTCTATTTCACAGTTAGGTAACCTGTGCCTTTGCTATAGGCATAAGGCAGTAACTGTGATGGGAAACAAACTTTGAACAGTTTAGCTAGAAGCCTATGAAAACTAGCAAGGATTTACTCATACAATGATGATGACATTTATTCCAAAGCAAAATAGAATATATAAAAATAGATTCATATATTTATACTATCTAGAGAAATAATTGTATAATTTCCAATTCTGATGGCACTTTTTGTATTACAAACTATTCTAGTCATATGATATATATATCATTATTATAAGTATTTGTTTCTTTCTAGAAAATGAAACGTTCAACAACTTTGCATAATGTAATCATCATCATCATCAACATCAACGTCATCACTGGAAAATTTAAATGGTGATGACGTTGATGTTGATGATGATGATTACATTATGCAAAGTTGTTGAACGTTTGATGATTATAATTAGAAAATAATGGCATAATCATACTCCTCCACTTCACTATTATCATTATCATCACCACCACCACCACCACTATTACCACAACTATCCCTCACTGCCACTGTTGTGACTTTAACATACTAATATAGGTTATATAAATCTACTCTGTAGCATAACATCACATGTCACAACCTTTAGTTATTTCATCTGAGTATTTTGAAATCTGACCATCAACACATCTTTCTTTGACTTTCTTTGTCTTCACTAACAGTATATAGAATTTTTCACCTATTGCTTATCATTCCTTCACATCATATGTCTATACTACAGAGTTGAGTAGTCCATTTTGCAGATGTTTGCACATTGGGTGGAAGCTCTCCTGCAGTTTTCTCAATTGATTGCATGTACTTTTCCCTGTGTCTGTTGCCAGCCTCCAGGTCCTCTTGAAAGGATTGGTACCATATGGTTTGTGGTCACTCCTGTATCCTCTTTCTTCCATTTGCAGTTCCTCTCAATGCTGTTTTTGTTTACTAATGATCTGCCACTCACATTATTCATTCTATCACCATGTCTTGGAATCTTCATGATGATGCTCTTCTGAAGATTTCTTTATTTCTCAGGATTTTCTTCAACAACTGTTGGTGCAAAGCGTCCAGTATTTTGAAGATTTTCACAATTTTCATCTACCTTTATGTGGTAAATTGGCAAAGTTGTTAGAGTATCAAATCAAATGCCTTGGTGTTTATTCTAGTTCTCTGCGCTCTGAGTTCAAATTCTACGAAGGTCAGATTTGCCTTTCATCCTTCCAGGTTCAATAAAATACTAGTCCATAGACAGTGGATTGGTGAAATTGTTAAAGTGTTGGGCAGGGTGCTTCGTGGTATCAGGCCTAGTTCTGTGCATACCAAGTTCAAATCTATGACGCCTGTGTATGAGGTGTGAGGCAGCATGGTAATGAAATATGAGCTGTGACTACAGAGAACATGCATAGACTGGAGAGAAATGAAGCAACCAAGCTTCACTGGATGTACAATTTAAATGTGAAAGAAAGGCAGAGCCTGGATGAACTAAGGGAAAAGCTGGGTTTAAGGGGAATCCGAGATGGTGTGCAAGAGAGAAGACTCCATTGGTATGGACATCGACAATGAGTGCTGGGTGAAGAAATTCCAGTGGAAGGAAGCCATGGAAGAGAAAGACCATGAAAGACCTGGACAGTGATTGTGAGAGCTGACCTCAAATCGCTAAGACTGGCAGAGGAGATGATGAAGGAACATAACTTGTGGAGAGATGCTGTGCTGAGAAGGATCTGTCCAACCCATACAAATGTAGAAAAATGGATATAAAAACGATGATGATGATGTTGATGATGATATATATATATTTTTTTATTAAAGAAATTTTGGCCTTAGGCTAAAATTCCTTTAGTCAAAAATACAGTGAAGCTTCTATTTCTAATTTTAAACTTCCTTGCTGTTTCAAAACATACTTATATATATATATATATATATATATACATACATATATATATATATATATATATATATATATATATATATATATATATATATGTTATACTTTGGGAGGGTCATGCTGCCAATAAAAATACCTGCTGGTTTTCACTTCAATTTATTTTAAATTTCCAGTCGGTTAGTTTAATAAACCAAATGGTTGTTTAATTGTTGATTGTCAAAGCTCATTTGTCACACATTCTGTGACCTCCTAAGTGACTACTTTTGTTGTTATTTTGTGTCTCTCCATTGTTCTATCCTACATCATCTTGTTTTTGTGAGCTGTGAACTTATACACGACTAGAACCGTTTCATTCATATAAAATCATTATCCCTGATGATTTCATACAAATGAAACAGTTCTAGTCCAGTAGAAGTCATTCCTATATGTAATAAAGATGCCTATATGCTACCAACCCAATATAATGAGTACTTTCATTGGCTGTAGTTACCCCTGTCCCCTACACGGAAATTTACATATATATATATATATATATATATATAACATTATTTTTGCAGCAAAGAGGGCGGTGGATTGGCAGTATCGGTAGAGGTTCGGACGCCATGCTTTGCAGCATAGAGTTACGGCCCTTTATAATCTGAGTTCAAATCACGCCGAGGTTAAATTTGCCTTTCATCCTTACGCGGTCGATAAAATAAAGTACCAGTCATGCACTGGCGTTGATTTAATCGACTTTCCCCTATCCCAAAATTGCAGGCCTTGTGCCTATATAAGAAACCATTATTTTTGCAGCAAAGAGTTACTGCCCTTTATGGTATGAGTTCAAATCCCGCCAAGGTTAACTTTGCCTCTCATCCTTACGGGGTCGATGAAATAAAGTACCAGTAATACACTGAGATAATTGCTGGCCTTGTGCCAAAAGTAGAAACAATTATTATCTTCCTCACCGTTTAAAATCCATATATATATACATCTATCATTTTCTCTCTATATATATTTTCATTTTTACATATATGCAGATATATATATATGTATATGTGTGTGTGTGCATTTACAATATCAAACTGTTAATAAAAACATATAACACTCTGCAAACAAACATCATTACATTCTTTTTTTGACATTATGATTGCTGTGTGTGTGTGTGTGTGCGCGTGCGTCTGTGTGCGCAGTAAGTCTTGTTATCATTGTCAACACCATCCCTATCTCCTCTACAAGCACTACAACCCTCCTCTGATATTGTCATCATTGTCAACACCACTTCTATCTCTTCCACAAACACTACAACCCTATCAATCCTCCTTCATTCTGTTGTTAACATCATAAGATTGATGTCACAAAATAGAATTGTTCTACAACTTGCACTCTGTCAGGCAGCTTGTACAGTCATAGTCATTCTGCTGTCACTTTCTGAAAAGTTGTCTTTACACAATCCTGTCACCATGAATAAACATTTCCTGACACCCCTTGTTTATTGTCCCTGTAACTTTAGCATATGAGATCCAGGCAAAAGTCCACTTTGAACCTTCATTCCACTATCAAACTAGTCAATCAGAAAGTCTCTACATAATGTGATCAAATTTCTAAAAATGGTTTCTGATTTAACCCTCTAGCATTCACATTGCTCCAGCTATATTCCTATCAAATCCCACTCTAACATCTTAGAAAAAAAAGACGGGGGTGGTACTAAACTGAAACTAAATATCTGCAACATGTTAAACACTTTATTTTATCCCATTTTCTGTCCCTATAGGTATATGTGCCTTACAAGTCAACTTTAACCCTTTTGCTACCACTTGCCCAAAACTACCTTTTAAAAGGTTCTTATTTAAATTAAAACCTTTCAATATATAAGTACCTCTTAAGTTATGTTACAAATATCTTAATAATGAATGAATTAATAATATTAGTAAATTCCTCAAAAGTGTCCATTAATTAAATGAAATACAGTCACAAAGGGGTAAATCTTCTCTTCACTATTCAATGATCCAACAAGGGCACTTTTATGTTATCATTTGACCAGCTAGAAATAGCAGCTAAATCTCATTCAAATAACATTTGACTATCTTAAATAAGGATAGATACTATAATCGTACATTACCTAAAATGGTCTGCTTGGTCAAAGTTGACTTGGGGATAAACAACATCATGCCTTGAGAATTTGTTTTCAATTCCTTACCTCTTATTTGCAATGTCTCCATGTTTTGGACAGTTTCTCTCTCTCTCTCTCTCTCTCTCTCTCTCGGCCTTTTGGATCTGTGCTAGCTGGCAGATAACAATATATTTTATCGTTCCTGGGTCTTTAGCCCTAGGAAAGGAAAATGCTTCTCTGATGAGCTTTGATTTTCCATTAGAAATCCATTGGATTTCTGGTGTTTTACAAAGCGAAACCGATCGGTAAGGGCCAAAAGAATAGGTAAATATTTAAATTATATTTTTTAATTTATTTTAAAAAATTGGTTGAATTTTGCTTGTTCTGCTTATCTTAATATATATATATATATATATATATATATATATATATATATATATATATATATATATATATGTGTGTGTGTCCAGAAATAGCCGTCGAAATGGCTTGAGCTCTGCTGTCGGAGTCATACATTTTCCTATATATATATATATATCCGCAATTTTTATCAAGCTGAGTTGCCATATAACTGGCCCACCCAAATAGTTATGTTAAAAGAAGAAAATTGTCTGGATGAGAAGTAAAGAGAGAAAGAGAGAGAGAGAGAGAGTTGTAAAAAGAAGTAAAGGAAACATCAATCCCCTTCCCCCTAGTACTTCACTGGTACTTAATTTATCAATCTTGAAAGGATGAAAGGTAAAGTTGACCTTGGCAGGATTTAATCACAGAGCACATTAGTTGGATCAAATACCAAGGCATTTTTAATGTCAGTCCTAACAACTCATCGCTGTCAAGATGAGAATATACTCAATGTTATTTCTTATCCCCTAGGAATGTATCTTAAGTGAATCCAATGAACCAGTCTTCAGTTATGTGCCACTGTTAATATTAAGGGTGCTGGTGCCATAATGAAATGCATTTTCGTAGAATAGAGGATCATATGTATGTGAGCTGTGAGCCCCTTGCCTGTCAGAGTGGAGCAATCAATTGAGTGCTGGAGCATGTGTGAGATACAGACCCTTCCTCTCCCCATAGCCTAGTACAAAGGTTCTCAACGGGGGGCATATGCACCCCCGGGGGGCGTTTCGGAACTCCAGGGGGAGGGGCGTTTGGAGCTGGAGAGGGGGGTTGCTGGGTCGCTGGAAAGCTCTTTATTTTGGTAAGTTTTATAAGCCATATTTGTATGTCTTTGAGACACCCAGTGTGAATGCATTTGAATGAGCTTGCAGACAGCATAACTATAGTCTGACCGCAGCTGTGAGCGCAGGCATGTCCGGTAATTGAGAAGTTAACTGGTAATTGAGATCCTAAAAATGGAAAAACCCACAGTCAACTGGGTCAAAGACACTTTGAGTGCAGCCAGTTAGAATCTTGTCTTTCCTTCACCGATAACAATGTATTTCATGTCTGAAATTATTGACTCAATCGCAACGAGTTAACACTATGTAGATCTATTTTATTCACTATTGTATAAATAATATTACAAATAAAAAAAAGAAAAGAAAAAACAGAAGTGAGTAGCACACACATCTAGGACCACATACAACACATAATCAGATAATACACACATCTTTGGAATATTGTTAATCAATTTTTTAGTAATCTACTGATATAAAAATCAGTAGTATATTGAAAAATGGAAAAATAGGGTGGCCAGGGAGGGAGGGGGGGGGGGGGCGTTTCGTGATTTTGAGGGTCAAAAGGGGGCGTTTGGCCTAAATGGGTTGAGAACCTGTGGCCTAGTAGAACAGAGAATCATATGTAAGTGAGCTGTGAGCCCCTGACCTGTCAGAGTGGAGCAATCAAATGAGTGCTGGAACATATGTGAGATACAGACCCTCCTTCTCCCCATGGCCTATCTCAGAGGTCAGTAACTCCATTTGAGTACTGACCACTCAGTTTAACCCTCACCCTTCGTTAGCAGAGACACCATACATTCAACAAAGATGAAGATGATGATAATGATGATGATGATGATGATGATGATACTTTTATCCTCCTTGTTTCAAGACTATAGGACAGTGTTGTTCTTATTTTGTAAGCAGCACATGATAGTTTTAATTCCTCAACTCATCTCTTCTGCCTGGGAAGGGGAGGAATTAGTACATCACAACATTATGGAAGTGTCTGCAGCAAGTAGCAGAAAGCAGTGGGTGGTGGGAGTGGGAATGAAAGCTTCAGTGTCTTTTGAGGGGGAAGGGGTTTAGACAAAACTGTTATAGAAAGGTTGGATGCCCTAGTTATAGTTGCTCTTGTTGTTGTTCTCATTATTGTTGTTGTTGTTGTGTTTATGGTTATTAGAGAGGTGAGAGCTGAGGAGTGGCGGTGGGGTGAGGAGATGAGCAATAGAAAAGGAAGGATAGGGAAGGAAGTAGAAGATAATTGAGAAAAGAAGAGTAGGGGTGGGAGTGTGAGTAGAGGAAAGGAAAGAGGAGAAGGGGAAAAAGATGAGAGAAGCAGCGAAGAGGTGAGATGAGACTAAAAAGAGAAGCTCTGGGAGGAAAAGGGGGGATTCTAGTAGAGGGAGAGAGTGGGTGAGAA
>CAXHJY010000638.1:27500-30000 GCA_964016885.1 Eledone cirrhosa | reverse complement strand
TATATATATATATTCTATATATATATATATATATATTCTATATATATATATATATATATTCTATATATATATATATATATATTCTATATATATATATATATATATTCTATATATATTCTCTCTCTATATATATTCTATATATATATATATATATTATATATATATATATATATATATATATATATATATATATATATATATATATATATATATATATATATTCTCTCTCTATATATATATATTCTATATATATATATATATTTATTCTATATATATATATTCTCTCTCTATATATATATATTCTATATATATATATATATTCTATATATATATATATTCTATATATATTCTATATATATTATTATTATGTAATAAACAACATAAGGCAATTATTCCATTTACCAGTGGTTTCTTAAAAGCAAAAGGTTTTGCTTTCAATCCTCAGAATGAAAAATCCTGGTTTGTTTATTGAATATGGATTCTAAAAACCACTGGTAAATGGAATAATTGCCTTATGTTGTTTATTACATAATAATAATAATTAAGCTCTGTTGCTTACATAGAGCACTCTTTTTTCCTGGACTTTTCCGATGGAATTACTTCATTCACACATATATATTCTATATATATATATATATATATTCTATATATATATATATATATTCTATATATATATTCTATATATATTCTATATATATATATATATTCTATATATATATATATTCTATATATATATTCTATATATATTCTATATATATATATATTCTATATATATATATTCTATATATATATATTCTATATATATTCTATATATATAAATATATATAGTATATAAATATATATATTCTATGTATATTCTATATATATATATAGAATATATTATATATAGAATATATATATATATATATATATATATAGAATATATATATATATATATATATATATATATATATAATATAAGATCAAAAGATGGTTAAAGGAGTTCCATGTATTTTATTATGCGCATTTCAAAAACAAACATCATCATGCAATAATATTTGTGTTTTCATCAGATAAAACAGGGAGAACATGATATGAAGGCTAAAAAACACTTGTGGATAGTGCAGTTTTAAATCAACATATGAAAAGTGGTTTCAGATTGATGTGTGATATTGGGAAAAATATTTTATTTAGAGAGGGGGGGTGGAAAGGATGAAAAAAGGGAGGAGATGAGAGGGAGAGATGGGTGATAGAGAGAAAGAGATAATTTTTATAACTGAGACAAGATATATTGTTTTACATAGAGAGGTTGAAAACCGTTGGAAGATAATGTATGAATATTAAAATAATTTGAAAATTAACGAAGGGAAGATATGTATGAGGAAAAAATATTTTATTTAGGGAGGGGTGGGGGGGGAAGGATGAAAAAAAGGGGGGAGGAGATGAGAGTGAAGGTGGAGAGGGAGAGATGGGTGATAGAGAGAAAGAGATAGTTTTTATAACCGAGAAAAGATATATTGTTTTACATAGAGAGGTTGAGAACCGTTGGAAGATAATGTATAAATTAAAAGAATTTGAAAATTAACGAAGGGAATTTATGTATGAAGATAGAGAGAAAAAATAATAATTGTGGATGAATATTCTAACGTCAAAAAAAGTGTATGTTGATAAGTATTGTGGCAATTTCAAAATTAACGAAGAGAAAAAATTATTAAGGTTTGTGTGTAGAAGGATTTGAGAAAAATAATGTGAAGTTAAAGTTTGTATATTGAAGGAATTGATATGTGCGAATAAAGAGTTAATATGTATTAAGAATGAGTTCGTTGATGGGGAGAAAAAAAATAATAAATTAAGGATGAAATTGAGATTAAAAAGTTTTATGATAGAGAGAAAAAATAATAATAATTGCGGATGAATATTCTAACGTCAAAAAAACAAATGTATATGTTATGAAGGATTTAAAATGTGAAGATAGAAAGTGGGTAATGAGTAAACAAGTATTATAGAGTGTATAATGCCCTTTGAAGTAAGGTAGAAGATGGGTATATTTTAAAGAGGTGTATGTATATGTGCCTTTGAGAAAAGATTCTAAATTGATAAAGAATTGAATATTAACTGTATACTTTGTGAAAAGTATACAGTTATATACAATTCTTTTAATTTATACATTATCTTCCAACGGTTCTCAACCTCTCTATGTAAAACAATATATCTTTTCTCAGTTATAAAAACTATCTCTTTCTCTCTATCACCCATCTCTCCCTCTCCACCTTCACTCTCATCTCCTCCCCCTTTTTTTCATCCTTTCCACCCCCCCTCCCTAAATAAAATATTTTTTCCTCATACATATCTTCCCTTCGTTAATTTTCAAATTCTTTTAATTTATACATTATCTTCTAACGGTTTTCAACCTCTCTATGTAAAACAATATATCTTCTCTCAGTTATAAAAACTATCTCTTTCTCTCTATCACCCATCTCTCCCTCTTATCTCCTCCCCTTTTTCATCCTTCCACCCCCCC
>CAXHJY010000638.1:15000-20000 GCA_964016885.1 Eledone cirrhosa | reverse complement strand
TTTAAGAAGTGTTAAAAAGAAAGAGAGAAGGATGGAGGTTGATATATACGAATCGGAAGAAAAGCATTGTGTAATGTGTAACATGTGTGCACAAACTATAATATATACCATCGTTCTACATTGTGGATGCATTAAGATCAAATAATAAAGCTTCGCAATCGTTATTTTCCCCGGGAGATCCCACTGTAGAGTATATTCGGCAATATCATTTACTATACCTTTATTTCCATACATGCCTTGTGAATGAATTTCAGGAACTAGATGGAAACTGTTTGATTGTTTACCGAATAGACTATACCTGTAATTCACATAGCCATCCCCGTAACAGATTGTGTCTCGCTGAATGTCACTGAGGGTTATGTTAATAGAAAAAGTCTCTCTTGAATGCTCAGGCACTTGCACATTAATTTCACAAGCTTGGTGGAACAATTGGAAACCTCACTCTTGCAACCGATTGAACTCCATTCTTTCATTCAACATGAAGAATTATTCTCATAGGAATAGATTTATATTTATAACCTTTTATAGGATAGTAAACAATGTATTTTGGTATTCAATTGATACATAATATCCTATTATAAAGGCTTGAGAATTGACAAAATCGTTAACTCATTAAATGTTCTGCACTGTATAGATATAGTTCCAGGTGTTGTAAGTTAAAAGAACGCCAAGGCAAACTCTTCTTTCTGTGCTCTGTGTTTTCATACATTATTGTATCAGTGAAGCACTGGAGCATATGAAATCGACAGCAGAATCCGACAAATCTCTGCCCCTGTGTCTATGGTGGAAACAGTATTGTGTGAAACTATAATGAAACACTTAACTTCGACACATGAATTCTTTTCATGCCATTGACAAACCATAAAGCCATTAATCTCAGTGTGGCATGTTCTCCCACTTTCTGATTCTCTTTAGAACACTTACACACGGACACAGGCAGACACACGCATGGATGTGTGTATATGTGTGTTCGTTAATGAAAATGCTGACAGACAGGAGTGCTCTAAATATGTTTCCATTCTAATCATTCTGATTTTTGAAATGGATTTTGGCCAATACATTGGAGAGGAATAGGCTTCATCTATTACATCGAAAACAAAGTATTACTTGACCTAGTTTAATAGATATTGTGAGAGAAGTAAAGACATTGATAGAACCATTTGGGATTTTGGGATTCAACCGGAGAAAAACGCATTCAATTATAATACATTTCATTGGAAAGTGATGTAAATAAAATGGTTATGTTATGTTGAGGAAAGGTTTGAGGTTTTCAATATGATTACTTTGTTAGACGTTACCAATTTGTTTCGCTATGAACTGTTTTTCCTCGCTAATTACTGAACCAGACCAAAGAATGTTGACAACATCATATATTTATAGGGTTCTTGAAACTTCGCAAATCTGTTGATCACAGGATAAAACAGATTCTAAATGTTGGAATAGAATAAATATAATAAAAGGAGACGATGAATGAATATAGTGAAATGAAATGACTGAAGTAATTTTCCTTAGTCCATTGACGATCACAGAAGGATCATATCCGACATTCATTATAATCTTGAACTCAGAACATAACAGAAGAACATAATTACGATCATTTTATAGAACAGCAAAAAGAAAAGATATAGGTTAAAGGTGTCCATCTGTATAGTTTCTGTTTCGATTTACATTTGCTTAGTTTCAAGTCACAAAAATCTTACTATTTTTCTGACATGTCGCAGAGAGAGATACATAATCAAATGTCTCGTTTAGAATGACAGCAGGGTATCATTTGATTGTACTGCTCTTCCTAAACTTGTAGATAATTCTCTCAGAGACTACTCTGTTCACTAAGCTTTACATTCTCTTTCCTCTCTCTGCACTTTCTACATACATATTTAGATTATTGAAATGTTAACCTACGGACTCATCGTACAATACTGCAAATAATAGGAATATTCGGGGGAACCATACTTGAAGGGAACACTTTGAACTTAAGCTAACTATATCGATGTCCTTTATATTACCACACCAATACTCGTTACTATGAGAAAACTGTTTATTTCTCGTTCAACGGGATAGACATAAAGGATTCTGATCTAGGCAAAATTTCAACAATATTTGGGAGGAGGGGATATTTGATTAATACGACCCCAGTGCATTACTGGTATTTTATATTTTCGATCCCGTAATGAAGCAAGGCAAAGCTAACTTCGTCGGAATTTGAACTGAGAACGTAAACGGACGTAACTATCTCCTCACCCTGAGCGGATGAGATAGACAGAATGACAACATCTCATGAAAATCCCCCCCCCCCCACCACCACCACCACCACCAGCATCGCGCTTATATTTTTACTATAGCACTTAACTGTCCATGTTTAAATATAACTACAAACTTTGTTTTAAACTTAAGTTGTTTTATCGGATCAAACTTTTAAAAACTAGTTATTTGAAAATATTCTGTTATACTGCTGGTAATGTTTAAATATCTGGGTTGTTTATGCCACGAAACTATGAGCGATATTCGGTTTATTCATCATGCTTAAAGACTGGATCTTAATTCTTGAATATTCCTTGCAGCTTTCCAGACACTTTTCAAAATATTAAGATTTATAAAATAATACCATTGCCATTTGAAAATAATTAAAGCTGTTCTTGTATATATTGATTAACTTCTGGTGGATAGCAAATCAATGAACTCCGCAATAGAGGCTTTTAAGCGCTGGTTATTGTATTATTAATGCTGTGAATGATATTTCATAGTAGCCTTCACTTTTGTTTAATATCAATAGATTTCACTTTTACATTACACGGACGTTTTGGTTTTTTGATGCTGTTCTTTTATTTTGAAGTGTTGTTGATAATGTTTGAGTCTGTGCTTGTAGCAATGGTCGTGAAAATATTCTGATATCCTCTTTTAATCTGTTGATGTTGGCATATATATATATGTGTAACATCACTGCAGTTTTTCTTTTATATTCCACACCATATTATTTATTCCCAAACGCCATTCAGAATATCTTTTTAACACTTTAGGACGTTAAGTAGTTTGTAGCCATCTGTATTGATTTCAGCTGTTACTGTTCTGCTATCTTCATACTGCTGTAATGATTAATAAAATCAATGGTATTGATGTTGTACATGTCGATTGTTCTTGACTCACAGTGGTGTATGAACATTGCAGACACCATAAAAATGAAGGAACATGCTATTTCTAACCTCAGAATATAGAATAGAATGTTCATTCTTAGATATTACACATTGATTTATTTGATTCTATACGACTAGCGATTTGTAGATTGTAATCAACAATGAGTTTAATTTAGGCTCTTCGTTAATAATTTGTGAGAAACATGAATAGAATTATTTCCAATGAACGTTTGCATTCAGAAACTTTTGCAGATGTTTTTCGTTTTTGCTTTTCATCGATTGCTTGTATCGAGCTGATCTTTACGTGACAATGAATATTCCGCAAAGCATTGTCTTTCCGTCTTAACATTAAGTATACGCCCTCATGCACTTCTGGTATATATATT
Source organism: Eledone cirrhosa (assembly GCA_964016885.1). Classification (NCBI taxonomy): domain Eukaryota; kingdom Metazoa; phylum Mollusca; class Cephalopoda; order Octopoda; family Eledonidae; genus Eledone; species Eledone cirrhosa. Next base: position 16,483 of record CAXHJY010000638.1, on the reverse strand, counting down.
TTCATACTATCATAACATGCTATTATGACGCACGCAATTTTAGATTTAACAAAGGAAATATACAGACTTTATATATCTGCGTTTTATAGATTATTCTGGACTTTAATAACCGAAGTTTTGGAAATATACTATGTTGTAATTCGCGCAATGTCGCAAATTCAATTATTATTATTTCATCCTACCAAACGTATACTGCATGTTCCAATCCTGGCTTGTATCCAGTGTGCTCACTTTCACTGCAACTGGAGTAGAGGTGCGTGGCCTAACGGTAATGGTGTTGGACTTACGATCATAATGTCGTGGTTTCGATTCCTGGGCTGGGTTGCGTGTTGTTTTATTGAGCAAAACACTTAATTTCATATTGTTCCAGTACACTCAGCTGAAAATCGCTGCGGGTTTAACCCAGGGGAAGTCATGCACTCTCAGTCGCTTTACATCGTGAAACCGGGATGAATACCGGCCTAACAAGCCTTTTTGCTTAAGACAGTCACCAGACTTAGACTTCACTGGAATCGACTTCGTGAGATATCACCCAAATCGATCTCTATCGTCTTCTCAAAAGAAATACATTAGTCAACGTCTTCTTTCACTTAGCAGAAGAAGGGATCAGTAGGTCTGGCATAATTTGTAATTCGCTGAGCTCGATCAAATTGAATCTGGATACGTTTCTACGGATAATTTAAGCTGTTATTTATAGCGATCAACCGTTGTTATAATTATTTACTGAGCACGGGATCCTTACATTTCCAGAAGTCTATATTCATATATATATACATATGTATCTATATGTATGTAGACACACACACACACATACACATACACACACACACATACACCTGTGTATGTGATTGTAGAAATATATTTATATGTATATGTATGTGTATATTTATATATGTGTGTGTATGTGTGCGTGTGCGTGTGCATGCGTGTGCGTGTGCGTGTGCGTGCGTGCGTGTGTGTGTGTCTTTTTCTGGTGCACTCCAATGCCTTTCTACAGATTCATGAAAGACACAGAAACTAATATAGAAGCTGCCTTCCGCTGAATCTTCCAATACATTTTAAACTCAAAAACAACAGAAGCCCGCCCAGGAATTGCTACACATGTATATATTCGAAGATCATTGCTAATATTTATGCATGGATTACTTTTTTATTCCTTGAAAGATGGGACAGAAAACAAAATAGAAAAACTGTTATCCTTCTACCAATAAGATAATCATTGATAACATCAATTCTTTTCGAAAGAAGACTTTTGTCACGTGTGTCACTTCAGAAAAGTATCAGATTAAAGTATTTCAGCAGTAACATCACGTATTCGTAGAGAAATAAGAAAATCTGATTAAAAGAACCATTGAGAAATGTGTACGAATAAAAATCTAATATCAGCTATAAGCATTAACACCTCAAATAAATTCTTGATCAGAAGTTAATGCATATATAACAGTGCTATCACATGAATAGATATGTATTCTTTAAATTATTC
>CAXHJY010000637.1:40000-42500 GCA_964016885.1 Eledone cirrhosa | reverse complement strand
TAATTCTATGGCGCAAAGCTTGTTGTCAGACGCTCTACCGATATTGCCAATCTTATAAAGGTTTATGATATAGGCACAAGGCCAGCAATTTTGAGGGAGGGGAAAGTCAATTAAATCGACCCCAGTGTGTTACTGGTACTTTGTTTTATCGGCCTGTAAAGAATGAACGACATAAAGCCAGCAATATGAAGGGAAAGGGAAAGTGAATTGAATCGAATTAAGTATACATATGTTTATATGTATAAATGCAAAGCTAACCTCGGCAGGAATTGAGCTTAGAACGTAAATGACGTAAGGTATGTCCGACGCTCTACCGATACTGCCAATCCACCGCCAGAAGAACATATATACCACATCATCATCACTCGTCGACTACTGTCGAGATGATGGATCTCACTCTCATGCCCCAGAATTCCCCGACCCCCATCGCTGCCCCCCAGGTCCTGTCTACTGATTCCCGTATCCCTAGAGATAACGTCAGAGAATGACAGCTTCCTACTCCCAGTCAGGCTGGAGTCAGGGTTCCAGAGCAAGAGAGCGGATATATACCTACTTATATTCATACATACTAGCATCCGCCGAAGAATTGATGCTAGAGCTGTGAAATCTTGCATGCATTAACTTCAACTATTCTTATTAATAACTGCATTGTTTCTTTTTGGGGACTGTGTTAAAAAATAAACCTCATTTGGTCATTCCACGAGAGAACTTTGGTAAGCCTAGAAATATTTCAGGCGACCCTCGTACATATATTCACTTAGATAGGTAGATAGATTGATATATATGTTTCTTTATTAGCCACAGAGGCACACAAGAAGGGGACAAATACAAAGGGGGAAGTTTACATACAATAAAAACGTGTAAAATATTATCACAAATGCAATTTAAAAGTTAATCGATTCTCCCAAATAGGGGGAGACATTTCATATGGGTAACACATACCCCCGAAAAAATGTGCAACCCTCATCTCCAGGAGTACGAAGCGTGTGTACCCCTTTCCTCTCTTCCTCTTTCTCCTCAACCTACAGGCTGATATAGAGAGAAGGCCCATTCACTTACCATTCATAAAACTTGCTGGGGTACAGCACCTCTCTCTCCATCCTGATTCTTCCTCCAAAGTGGTATTTGAAAAAAAGAATCAGTTGTAGATAGATAGATAGATAGATAGATAGATAGATAGATAGATAGATAGATAGATAGATAGATAGATAGATAGATAGATAGATAGATGGTTGGATGGATCGATGGATGGATGAATCGATCGATGGATAAATAAATGAACAGATGGATTGATAGATATATTGATTGATTAATTTATTGATAGATAGATGGATAGGTAAATAGATTGATGGATAGATAGAAAGATAGGTAGATAGATATATAGATAGATGGATAGATATATAGATAGATAGATAGTTAGATAGATGAATGAATAGATGGACATAGTCATTTAATAGCTGCGCATACATTCATATATCTACATGTGTATATATATATATATATATATATATATATATATATATATATATATATATAAAGAGAGAGAGAGAGAGAGAGAGAGAGAGAGAGAGAGAGAGAGAGAGAGAGAGAGAGAGAGAGAGAGAGAAAGTGCTAAAGTGTGAGATATGCAAAAAAAAAGGCTCCTATATTTGCAAACATTACAAACAGTAAACGATCTCATGTATTAAAAACCTAATAAGAAGATATGAACCTCTAAATATAAAAAAAATATCATTTACGTCTGATAACAGAGAATCGAGTTATGTCCCTTTCTTTCTGATTCATATTTTTTTATCATCTATCTCTGAGTTCTTATTAGATATTTCTTTACCGAATTTTTACCATTTAATTATATGTTCATATATATATATATATATATATATATATATATATATATATATATATATATATATATAATATATATATATACATATATATATATAATATATACACACATATGTATATATACACATGCATATATAAATATATATATTATATTATATAAATATAATATATATAATTTGTATATAATATATATAAATATATATATAATATGGATGATACATAAATATAATGTCTTTATATAATATAATGTGTATATATATATATATATATATATATATATATATATATATATACATAAATATATATATAGAGAGACAAACAGAAATATATAAATACAAACATATATATATATACAAACACGTATATATATATATATATATATATATATATATATATATATATATATATATATATATATATATATATTAATTGTATATTTCTATATAAAAATACGTTCTCGGGAATACCGAGTTTCTTGTTCGTTTCGTCACCAAATGGACATTTCATGTTTATATTTCATTTCGTTAGTTTATATATACACATGTGTATATATATATATATATATATATATATATATATATATATATATATATATATATATATATATATATATATATATGCATAGCGACCTATATATACATTCGACACATTAATA
>CAXHJY010000637.1:12500-20000 GCA_964016885.1 Eledone cirrhosa | reverse complement strand
AGACTTGTTTGGAGGCCTCTTGGCGGACGTCTACTGCAACTGGCAACAGAACGGGAGAATTCCCAGTTCTGTGAGCCGAGGAGCGGTGGCACTGCTGAGAAAGGATCCGAACAAGGGGGATAACATAGACAATTTCCGGCCCATAACTCTGCTAAACACAGAGTTTAAGATTTTGGCCAAGGTGCTAGCAAAGAGGTTGGCGCTTGTCGTTGGTGGTCTGGTGGGAGAGGCGCAGACATGCGCCATTCCCGACAGATCCATCCACGACAACCTCCACCTCATGCGATACATCGTAGAGAGGGTAGCTAGGGAACCTGGCACGGGTGGGTCCTTGATCAATTTAGATCAGTCGAAAGCTTTCGATAGGGTCGACCATCGTTACCTAGCGGCAGTCCTGAGGGCGGCTGGCTTTGGGCCCGTCTTCAGAGGCTGGATCGCTGCCATGCACAGCGACATCTGCTCTGTGGTGAGAGTGAACGGTCACCTGTCGGAACCGTTCAACATCATGCGCTCGGTCCGCCAAGGATGTCCCCTCTCGTCCCTCTTGTACGTATTGACTCTCGAGCCATTACTGCACAAACTGGAGACGTTGAGGGGAGTCCCGCGCGAACTAGGATGCGGAAGATCCGTGTCAGCATATGCGGACGATGTCACCGTAGTGGTGTCGAACGCCAAACACATCGAGGCGATCGGCACTACACTAAGAGAATACGAAGCGGTGACAGGAGCAATGATCAACCAGGAAAAGTCAGTGGGCCTGCAGCTCGGCACCTGGAGAGGCAGGTCCATGCCGTCCAACAGCGTCGTCGGGCGCTGGACGGACGGACCGGTTAAATTGCTAGGGGTCTGGTTCGGTCCGGACCTCCAGACGGACAAAAACTGGGACGAGGTGACGAGCAGGGTGGCTTCTCTCACCCAGAAATGGGCGGAGAGGAAGCTATCCCTGAAAGGTCGAGCGGAGGTGGCTAACGCGTACATCGCGTCTGTCATCTGCTACCGCCTAACCGTCGTACCTTGTCCTAAGCCTCGCCTGACTGCGCTGGAGCGTTTGCTCTTTCGCTTTTTGTGGAAGGGACGTGCTCCGATGGTCAGGCGGTCCATCTGTTGTCAACACCCGCTACGTGGAGGGCTGGGCATGCCGTGGCTGATGATGCGCAGGCACGCGCTCAGGCTACGACATCTCCACCTCTTCCTCGACGGTGATCAGGTGTGGTCGCCGTTTGCTAGACGCGTTTTTCCCCAGCTCGTTTCCTTGACGGAGCTGCAGTCCTGGGTCAAGCGAAGACCGAGAGGGAGCGCCTGGAGACTGGAATGTCTTCAGGCGCTCACAGCCCTCGACCAATCAGGCAATGTGATCGGTGGAAACTCCACCTCGGCGTTCTATAGAGGATTAGTGGAGGGGAAGAGCGACGACGTACTTGGGGAAACTCTAGGCGTCGACGAAAATCAACTAGCCAATCTCTTCGGAAGAACTTTCGGGCCAGGGCCTATGGACAACTTCCAGAAATCTCTGGCCTGGCAGTGCTACCGAGGAGCCTTGCCAGTTCGGGATAAACTCTACAGGCATGGAGGTGCCGTCAGCCGGGCATGTCCGAGATGCGCGCAGGGCGACGAAACCGTCCTGCACGCACTCGTCCAGTGTCCGAAAATTGCTGACTTGTGGGTTTATGTCGAACACCTGCTGTCGCGTTTAGGACGGATCCAGCTATCATCTGAGTCTATCGTGAGGATTGCCCCGCCCTCCTCCTTTAGCCGGGAAGGGCAGGCAGTTTTTATCTGTCTGGTGGCCATGGCGAAAGAGATAGTATGGTGGACACGTTTGAAAGGGCTGAAGACGAGCACTTACCTCTTCGGTGATGCTCTGATTGACTTTTTCAAATTTCATTTGAAAAGGAAAATCAGAGTAGAGAAGGAAGTGCTCTCTTCCCAGCATTTTGTTGAAAGATGGGTGAGAGAAGCAAGAATCGCCCGAGTGAATGGGCCGACTCTGAGTATATATCTGTAAACTAAAGGTGGAAAACTGGGAGAGGGCACTTGCCTTGGTGGTCAGGGTCATTGTGGCTTTTTACTGGGCTTTCTCCACAAATGTCCCTCCGAAGTCTCCCCCCTATTGGGGAATTTTTCATTGTTATTTTCATTGTTATTTTTGTTACATCCTCTGTTTTTGTTTTTTTACACGCAGAAATGCCCATTTGTACCGTCCTGCATTGTCCTGCACTGTCCTTAATGTCTACTTTATGTAAACCCTTGTGGTTAATAAAGAAATCATTATTATTATTACTATTATTATTACTATTATTATTATTATTATTATTATTACCAATGCTTCAATGCAAAGCACGAAGGCTGCGTTGTCAGAGCTAGGGTGCAGGCTCTCAGAAACGAGGGGACGAAAGCCGTTCAATGGGCCCGAGTGGCGGAGGCGCATCGTGGCAACAAAGCCACGATCCGGTCTTTGGTGGACCACGACGGGCGCATGCTACTCGATCCCGGGCAAATGTGTGAAGCTTTTCAGCGACACTTCGCTCAGTTGTTCGGGGGCAGCGGCGGGCCGGATCGAGGGATGGACTTTAGTGTCTTCCTCGACGGACTGCCGCGGCTCTCGGTCACTGAGGCGGAGTGTTGCGAAAAGCCGATAACAGCCGCTGAAGTACGGGAGGCAATGACTAGCTGCACAAGTGGTAAATCGCCTGGTTTTGATGGTCTGCCCTATGAACTTTACGTACAGATGCCAGACTTGTTTGGAGGCCTCTTGGCGGACGTCTACTGCAACTGGCAACAGAACGGGAGAATTCCCAGCTCTGTGAGCCGAGGAGCTGTGGCGCTGCTGAGAAAGGATCCGAACAAGGGGGATAACATAGATAATTTTAGGCCCATAACTCTGCTAAACACAGAGTTCAAGATTTTGGCCAAGGTGCTAGCAAAGAGGTTGGCGCTTGTCGTTGGTGGTCTGGTGGGAGAGGCGCAGACATGCGCCATTCCCGACAGATCCATCCATGACAACCTCCATCTCATGCGATACATCGTAGAGAGGGTAGCTAGGGAACCTGGCACGGGTGGGTCCTTGATCAATTTAGATCAGTCGAAAGCTTTCGATAGGGTCGACCATCGTTACCTAGCGGCAGTCCTGAGGGCGGCTGGCTTTGGGCCCGTCTTCAGAGGCTGGACCGCTACGTGGAGGGCTGGGAATGCCGTGGCTGATGATGCGCAGACACGCGCTCAGGCTACGACATCTCCACCTCTTCCTCGACGGTGATCAGGTGTGGTCGCCGTTTGCTAGACACGTATTTCCCCAGCTCGTTTCCTTGACGGAGCTGCAGTCCTGGGTCAAGCGAAGACCGAGAGAGGAGCGCCTGGAGACTGGAAAGTCTTCAGGTGCTCATAGTCCTCGACCAATCGGGCAATGTGATCGGTGGAAACTCCACCTCGGCGTTCTATAGAGGATTAGTGGAGGGGAAGAGCGACGACGTACTTGGGGAAACTCTATGCGTCGACGAAAATCAACTAGCCAATCTCTTCGGAAGAACTTTCGGGCCGGGACCTATGGACAACTTCCAGAAATCTCTGGCCTGGCAGTGCTACCGAGGAGCCTTGCCAGTTCGGGATAAACTCTACAGGCATGGAGGTGCCGTCAGCCGAGCATGTCCGAGATGCGCGCAGGGCGACGAAACCGTCTTGCACGCACTCGTCCAGTGTCCGAAAATTGCTGACTTGTGGGTTTATGTCGAACACCTGCTGTCGCGTTTAGGACGGATCCGGCTATCATCTGAGTCCATCGTGAGGATTGCCCCGCCCTCTTCCTTTAGCCGGGAAGGGCAGGCAGTTTTTATCTGTCTGGTGGCCATGGCGAAAGAGATAGTATGGTGGACACGTTTGAAAGGGCTGAAGACGAGCACTTACCTCTTCGGTGATGCCCTGATTGACTTTTTCACATTTCATTTGAAAAGGAAAATCAGAGTAGAGAGGGAAGTGCTCTCTTCCCAGCATTTTGTTGAAAGATGGGTGAGAGAAGCAAGAATGGCCCAAGTGAATGGGCCTACTCTGAGTACGTATCTGTAAATTAAAGGTGGAAAACTGGGAGAGGGCACTTGCCTTGGTGGTCAGGGTCACTGTGGCCTTTTACTGGGCTTTCTCCCCAAATGTCCCTCCGAAGTCTCCCCCTATTGGGGAATTTTTCATTGTTATTTTTTGTTACATCCTCTGTTTTTGTTTTTTACACGCAGAAATGTCCATTTGTACCGTCCTGTATTGTCCTGCACTGTCCTTAATGTCTATTTTATGTAAACCCTTGTGGTTAATAAAGAAATCATTATTATTATTATTATTATTATAATTATCATTATTATTATTATTATTCTTTGAGTCTCAGTCATTGATGTTATTTACCTGGAACGTTTGTTCAACTGAATATCAAGCCGCTACCTACAGCCTCAGATATTCAGGACGTATCGGAGGGTTCTTGCTGTTCCCAGCAAGCATGCATATATATCAATACATATATATATATATAAATATATATATATATATATATATATAGGGGGAGGGGGTTGTAGTTACATTAATATATATGTACCTGTGTGTGTGTATACTTCGATCTTTTATACCAGAGAGACATGAAGGCATCAGAATATATATATATATATATATATATATATATATATATATATATATATACACACAGAGAGAGTGAGAGAAAGAAATTCATATATATATATAAATACTTATAAAATATATATATATATATATATGAATTTATATATATATACATATAAAAAAAAATATATATATATGGATTTATATATATACATATAAAAAAAAATATATATATATGGATTTATATATATACATCCTTGTCTAATGCCATGTGCGTTTTTCACCGCTAGTTGACTCCTTTGCCGCCAGGATAAAACTCGTTGACGACGTAAACTCCATTCCACTTATTCTAGTAGGCTTTTATATTTATATGTGAGCTGATAGAGTACTGTCTAAGGATTTACAGAAACCCATGAAGCTAGATTTAACACCTTTCTAGTGGGTCCGGGTATGATTTTACATTCATTTAAATTATTGACGTATTGTTTTATTGATATTTTTTATCTGTTTGGCCCGAATCTTCCTTTATCGATTTTAAATCGTATGGTTGATTGTAGACTTGTTCTATATGTGACGGTATTTTAACGATAGTTATAGCTCTGATTCATCTGAATTATTGAGCCCTCTGCCGCTCATATCGGATTTCGTTTTTCGTTAACTCGTGCGCCGATTTTTCGATACTCGATCTTTCTAATATATTTAGCTCTGGACATAGCTATCCACCGGTTAATTTTATTGCTCATATTTTGTCGATTCTATTGAGTGATGAATAGCTTTTGTTTTATTTTAACATGTCTATTGAGCACTCTAATTCGATATGTGTATTTCCACATTCACTCGAATTATTTTCGCGGATATAGGGGTCATCTCCCTTGTCTAATGCCATGTGCGTTTTTCACCGCTAGTTGACTCCTTTGCCGCCAGGATAAAACTCGTTGACGACGTAAACTCCATTCCACTTATTCTAGTAGGCTTTTATATTTATATGTGAGCTGATAGAGTACTGTCTAAGGATTTACAGAAACCCATGAAGCTAGATTTAACACCTTTCTAGTGGGTCCGGGTATGATTTTACATTCATTTAAATTATTGACGTATTGTTTTATTGATATTTTTTATCTGTTTGGCCCGAATCTTCCTTTATCGATTTTAAATCGTATGGTTGATTGTAGACTTGTTCTATATGTGACGGTATTTTAACGATAGTTATAGCTCTGATTCATCTGAATTATTGAGCCCTCTGCCGCTCATATCGGATTTCGTTTTTCGTTAACTCGTGCGCCGATTTTTCGATACTCGATCTTTCTAATATATTTAGCTCTGGACATAGCTATCCACCGGTTAATTTTATTGCTCATATTTTGTCGATTCTATTGAGTGATGAATAGCTTTTGTTTTATTTTAACATGTCTATTGAGCACTCTAATTCGATATGTGTATTTCCACATTCACTCGAATTATTTTCGCGGATATAGGGGTCATCTCCCTTGTCTAATGCCATGTGCGTTTTTCACCGCTAGTTGACTCCTTTGCCGCCAGGATAAAACTCGTTGACGACGTAAACTCCATTCCACTTATTCTAGTAGGCTTTTATATTTATATGTGAGCTGATAGAGTACTGTCTAAGGATTTACAGAAACCCATGAAGCTAGATTTAACACCTTTCTAGTGGGTCCGGGTATGATTTTACATTCATTTAAATTATTGACGTATTGTTTTATTGATATTTTTTATCTGTTTGGCCCGAATCTTCCTTTATCGATTTTAAATCGTATGGTTGATTGTAGACTTGTTCTATATGTGACGGTATTTTAACGATAGTTATAGCTCTGATTCATCTGAATTATTGAGCCCCCTGCCGCTCATATCGGATTTCGTTTTTCGTTAACTCGTGCGCCGATTTTTCGATACTCGATCTTTCTAATATATTTAGCTCTGGACATAGCTATCCACCGGTTAATTTTATTGCTCATATTTTGTCGATTCTATTGAGTGATGAATAGCTTTTGTTTTATTTTAACATGTCTATTGAGCACTCTAATTCGATATGTGTATTTCCACATTCACTCGAATTATTTTCGCGGATATAGGGGTCATCTCCCTTGTCTAATGCCATGTGCGTTTTTCACCGCTAGTTGACTCCTTTGCCGCCAGGATAAAACTCGTTGACGACGTAAACTCCATTCCACTTATTCTAGTAGGCTTTTATATTTATATGTGAGCTGATAGAGTACTGTCTAAGGATTTACAGAAACCCATGAAGCTAGATTTAACACCTTTCTAGTGGGTCCGGGTATGATTTTACATTCATTTAAATTATTGACGTATTGTTTTATTGATATTTTTTATCTGTTTGGCCCGAATCTTCCTTTATCGATTTTAAATCGTATGGTTGATTGTAGACTTGTTCTATATGTGACGGTATTTTAACGATAGTTATAGCTCTGATTCATCTGAATTATTGAGCCCTCTGCCGCTCATATCGGATTTCGTTTTTCGTTAACTCGTGCGCCGATTTTTCGATACTCGATCTTTCTAATATATTTAGCTCTGGACATAGCTATCCACCGGTTAATTTTATTGCTCATATTTTGTCGATTCTATTGAGTGATGAATAGCTTTTGTTTTATTTTAACATGTCTATTGAGCACTCTAATTCGATATGTGTATTTCCACATTCACTCGAATTATTTTCGCGGATATAGGGGTCATCTCCCTTGTCTAATGCCATGTGCGTTTTTCACCGCTAGTTGACTCCTTTGCCGCCAGGATAAAACTCGTTGACGACGTAAACTCCATTCCACTTATTCTAGTAGGCTTTTATATTTATATGTGAGCTGATAGAGTACTGTCTAAGGATTTACAGAAACCCATGAAGCTAGATTTAACACCTTTCTAGTGGGTCCG
>CAXHJY010000637.1:0-2500 GCA_964016885.1 Eledone cirrhosa | reverse complement strand
ATATGTTTTCTCTTCTCTTAATTTCGAGTATATATTTTTTTTTTGACCGGCCACGTTCCTGGTGGCAAGGTTGTAAAGTAAAGAAATTGTCATCCCTTGAATCGCAAGAATGTTTTGCAAATTTTGAAGGTGCCAGCTATCGCAGCCATTTGTAGACTATGAATTAGGGAGCTGCGCTTTTTGTCCGCAAATCCAAGTTCAGTCATGCCTGTATGTATGTATGTATGTATGTATGTATGTATGTATGTATGTATGTATGTAGGTATGTATGTATGTATGTATGTAGGTATGTATGTATGTGTGCGTGTATGCATGTATGTATGTATGTATGTATGTATGTATGTATGTATGTATGTATGTATGTATGTAGGTAGGTATGTATGTATGCATGTATGTAGGTATGTATGTATGTATGTATGTATGTATGTATGTATGTATGTATGTATGTGTGTATACATGTATGTATGTATGTATGTATGTATGTATGTATGTAGGTATGTATGTAGGTATGTATGTATGTATGTATGTAGGTATGTAGGTATGTATGTATGTATGTATGTATGTATGTATGTGTGTGTGTATGTATGTATATATGTATACATGTATGTATGTATGTATGTATGTATGTATGTATGTATGTATGTATGTATGTATGTAGGTATGTATGTATGTAAGTGTGTCTATTCAAAGAAATTGAAATACGCAATTGAATATAGTAGAATACATACATAGTTAATCTTATATGCACAGGGACCCAATCAAAAACTTACGTAGGTGCGTTGGTCCTCAAACACAGTCATACATGCTCACACAAACTCGCAGAAACACACACACACACACACACACACACACACACTCACACACACACTCACACACACACACTCACCTACTCACACGCACACACATACACTCACCTACTCACACACACACACACACACATACACTCACCTACTCACACGCACACACATACACTCACCTACTCACACGCACACACATACACACATACATACATACAAACGCTCATAAGCCCTACATGCTTACACAAACACGCAGAAAAAGAGACTCACACACACACACACACACACACACAAACATGCACACACACACATACACACACACACACACACATATACACACACACATACACACGCACACTCACACACACACACATCTGCTCGTTCAGAGTTAACCGGAGGCGAGACAACAACAGTAACAGCAGCAACACACACACGTGTGAGCAAACCAAACACCCCACCACCACCACCACCAAAACACCCACCACCACCAAAAAAAAACCCATAAAACTAAAACCTAACTATTTTTATGCGCATGCGTAGTGATGAAGGCATGTAATACGCCAAAAAAAACCAACAAAACAACAACAAAAAACAACAGAAATCAGTAAAATGAATAAAAAAATCTTTTTAAATAAGAGAAATTAAAAATTTACAATAAAATTATATTTGTTTTTTTTTTTAAAGTAAACAGAGACAAAATTTCACGAAAAATGATCGAAATAGTTTAGAAAAAGAGAGAGGAGAGAGGGGGAAAAATGTCTTACATTTCAAATTAGATTGGATAATATGGGAGGTGTTGATGACAGTGGTGGAGGCGGTGGGAGGTTGTGAATGAACGAGTGAGAGAGGGAGGGAGGGAGGCGGGGATGGAGGGGTGTAGAGTGAGTGAGAGGGAGAAGAAGGTCGGGTGGGGTAAGGTGGGGTGAGGTGGGGGTGAGGTGGGGTGGGGGTGAGGTGGGGTGAGGTGGGGGTGAGGTGGGGTGAGGTGGGGAGAGGTGGGGTGAGGTGGGGTTAGATGTGTTGATGATGGGATATGAGGATGAAAGAAAAATTTAGAAACGCTTTTCCAAACAGAATATATATATGTATATATATATATATATATAAATGGAAAAAAATGAAACGAAATTTAATTTCTCACTCTTAGTACGGCTGTTACTTAAATATAAGTATGTGTACGTACATACATATATGTATACAGACGTACAGCAGTATGTATATATATACATACATGCACACATATATATATGTACGTATGGGTTTACCGAACATTTATTATAATGCTCGGCATTATAATAAATGTTCGGTAAACCCATACGTACATATATATATATGTGTGCATGTATGTATATATATACGTACTAACTGTATACGTACTAACAATTATTCTGTTTGGAATAATTGCCTTATGTTGTTTATTACATAATAATAATAATTAAGCTCTGTTGCCTACATAGAGCACTCTTTTTTCCTGGACTTTTCCGTTGGAATTACTTCATTCACACATATATATATATATATATATATATATATATATATATATATATATATATATATATATCTGTGTGTGTGTGTGTGTATCCCGAGTTCAATCGGGGGGTAACCACAGTGAGTAAGGTACCCAATACAAAGCAAAGTTTAAATATTTAATATAGAAATGGCTTCTACAAGACTACAACATTGACAGTCGGCTTTCCCGATGA
>CAXHJY010000636.1:65000-67500 GCA_964016885.1 Eledone cirrhosa | reverse complement strand
CAAACAACAGTAACAACAGCAACAACAACAACAACATCATCATCATCAACAAGAACAACAACAGTAACAACAACAACAGCAATAACAACAACAACAATAACTACAACACCACAAACAACAACAACAACAACAACAACAACAACAACAACAACAACAACAACACCACCACCACCACCACCAATAGTAATAACAACAACAACAGGACGTTGGAATCCTTGTTTGTAATTGAGATAAATTTTAACTAAAATGGCGCCACTAGTATTGACAGTGTCGCCATCTTAACTTATAATCTGCCATCTTGAAATAAAAGTGGGTGGTGGAGAAGGGACGAATGTAAGGAAGAAGGATGTGGGGGTAGGGTGGGATAGGGAAAGACGGGGGTGGACTTGAAACTGGGGGGGGGGGAGCGGTGCGGGGCGGGGACATGGAAGGGGGGAGCGGGGCGAGTTGAGAAAGGAATCAATGATAGCCAGCCGCTCAGCCCCGACACAAACGACGCCGCTCCTTCTTGCAGGAAATGACCATCACCCTTGAAAATGTTTTTAAAAAATGTAAAAAAACAAAAAAAAAACAAACAAATAGAAATGGATCTTCGTCGGTATCAACGAGCAGTGGTCCCATTGTTCGCAACAAGTTCACTCAAACTAGATGACAATTCTACGGACACAGATTTCCACATACACGTGTACGCATGACGGAATTCTGAGGGAGATTGAGCAAGGCAAGGTTGGACATTTGAAATACGGGGACAGTATTTCATCTGGTATTATAGAGTAAGCGGCCCTGAATTTCACAGATGTAGCCTTGACGTGTAGTACTAAAGCTACCACACAACCATCACCACCATTACTCTGCCACCGACTCCACCACACACACACACACACACACACACACACACACATATATAAATATATATATGTAAGTATGTGTGTATACGTACATACATATATGTATACAGACGTACAGTAGCATGCATATATATATATATATATATATATATATATATATATATATATATATACATATACATACAGGTACACATACATATATGCACGTATCAGTTTAGCGGACGCTTATTATAACGCCGCTTTGTTCGTTTGTAAACAAACTGAACAGCCTGAATTTTATGCCGTACAGTGTTAAGGCAACCACGTCAGCTTTTCGTTCAACACTGACACAGGAACGATGTACTAGTTTCAAGCTTGTTAGCTATCATCAGCACCGTATACCCTTCTGCCAGATAGTTGAACGTTCGAAAGTATATACTTTCCTTATGAAAATTAACGGCTGAGCAGCCTAATTTGCATATCGAGTGAGTTAAGTCGGTCAGGCATACCGAAAACGATAAGTTGAAATAAAATGAAAACGAAATTTCACTTCTCACTCTTAGTACGGCACTTACTTAAATGTAAGTATGTGTGTATACGTACATACATATATGTATACAGACGTACAGTAGCATGCACATATATATATATATATACATATATACATATATGGGAATAAGTAGGACCCCGACGGCTGAGCTCAGACCGTTTCGACGGTTAATTCTGGACTCAATTAGCGTCCAGAATTAACCGTCGAAACGGCTTGAGCTCAGCCGTCGGGGTCCTACTTGTTCCTATTACCCACTCTACTACCTTAGGTATTCAGTACTTTGGTGCGTTATGGTCCACCTGGTTCCTTACCACATTTCCTTCGTTATATATATATATATATATATATATATATATATATATATATATATATATATATATATATATATATATATATATAGGTATATAGGTATATATATATATATATATATATATATATATATATATATGTATAGGTATATATATATATATATATATATATATATATATATATATATATATATATATATATATATATATATATATATATATATAGGTATATATATATATAGGTATATATATATATATATATATAGGTATATATATATATATATAGGTATGTATATATATATAGGTATATATATATAGGTATAGGTATATATATATATAGGTATATATATATAGGTATATATATATATAGGTATATATATATATAGGTATATATATATATATGTATATATATATATATATATATATATATATATATATATATATATATATATATATATATATATATATATATAGGTATATATATATATATAGGTATATATATATATATAGGTATATATATATATATATAGGTATATATATTTATATATATATATATATATATATATATATATATATATATATATATATATATTATATATATGTATGGAGATACGAAATTCTTATACATATTGTATAAAGCTATGCTTGATATATATATATATATATATATATATGAAAAATATGGGTGAGAAGAATACTGCTGGTTGCACATGGATAACATGTTATAAAATGAGTCCCTCATCAGTGATTTACCAAACGATCATGGGTATTTCATCGCATTAAAAATCATATACCTCACGTTGGAGCGATAATAA
>CAXHJY010000636.1:12500-22500 GCA_964016885.1 Eledone cirrhosa | reverse complement strand
GGTGGTGGATTGGTAGTATTGGTAGAGGATCTGACGCCATGTTAGGGTGGTGGATTGGTAGTATTGGTAGAGGGTCGGACGCCATGTTAGGGTAGTAGATTGGCAGTATTGGTAGAGGGTCTGACACCATGTTAGGGTGGTGGATTGGCAGTATTGGTAGAGGGTCTGACACCATGTTAGGGTGGTGGATTGGCAGTATTGGTAGAGGGTCTGACGCCATGTTAGGGTAGTAGATTGGCAGTATTGGTAGAGGGTCGGACACCATATTAGGGTGGTGGATTGGCAGTATTGGTAGAGAGTCTGACACCATGTTAGGGTGGTGGATTGGCAGTATTGGTAGAGGGTCTGACGCCATGTTAGGGTGGTGGATTGGCAGTATTGGTAGAGGGTCTGACACCATGTTAGGGTGGTGGATTGGCAGTATTGGTAGAGGGTCTGACACCATGTTAGGGTGATAGATTGGTAGTATTGGTAGAGGGTCTGACACCATGTTAGGGTGATAGATTGGTAGTATCGGTAGAGGGTCTGACACCATGTTAGGGTGATAGATTGGTAGTATTGGTAGAGGGTCTGACACCATGTTAGGGTGGTGGATTTGCAGTATTGGTAGAGGGTCTGACACCATGTTAGGGTGGTGGATTGGCAGTATTGGTAGAGGGTCTGACACCATGTTAGGGTGATAGATTGGTAGTATTGGTAGAGGGTCTGACACCATGTTAGGGTGATAGATTGGTAGTATCGGTAGAGGGTCTGACACCATGTTAGGGTGATAGATTGGTAGTATTGGTAGAGGGTCTGACACCATGTTAGGGTGGTGGATTTGCAGTATTGGTAGAGGGTCTGACACCATGTTAGGGTGGTGGATTGGCAGTATCGGTAGAGGGTCTGACACCATGTTAGGGTGATAGATTGGTAGTATTGGTAGAGGGTCTGACACCATGTTAGGGTGGTGGATTGGCAGTATCGGTAGAGGGTCTGACACCATGTTAGGGTGGTGGATTGGCAGTATTGGTAGAGGGTCTGACACCATGTTAGGGTGGTGGATTGGCAGTATCGGTAGAGGGTCGGACGCCATGTTAGGGTGGTGGATTGGCAGTATTGGTAGAGGGTCTGACACCATGTTAGGGTGGTGGATTGGCAGTATCGGTAGAGGGTCTGACACCATGTTAGGGTGGTGGATTGGCAGTATCGGTAGAGGGTCTGACACCATGTTAGGGTGATAGATTGGTAGTATTGGTAGAGGGTCGGACGCCATGTTAGGGTGGTGGATTGGCAGTATTGGTAGAGGGTCGGACGCCATGTTAGGGTGGTGGATTGGCAGTATCGGTAGAGGGTCTGACACCATGTTAGGGTGGTGGATTGGCAGTATCGGTAGAGGGTCGGACGCCATGTTAGGGTGGTGGATTGGCAGTATCGGTAGAGGGTCGGACGCCATGTTAGGGTGGTGGATTGGTAGTATTGGTAGAGGGTCTGACGCCATGCTAGGGTGGTGGATTGGCAGTATCGGTAGAGGGTCTGACGCCATGCTAGGGTGGTGGATTGGTAGTATTGGTAGAGGGTCTGACGCCATGTTAGGGTGGTGGATTGACAGTATCGGTAGAGGGTCTGACGCCATGCTAGGGTGGTGGATTGGTAGTATTGGTAGAGGGTCGGACGCCATGTTAGGGTGGTGGATTGGTAGTATCGGTAGAGGGTCTGACACCATGTTAGGGTGGTGGATTGGCAGTATTGGTAGAGGGTCTGACACCATGTTAGGGTGGTGGATTGGCAGTATTGGTAGAGGGTCTGACACCATGTTAGGGTGGTGGATTGGCAGTATCGGTAGAGGGTCGGACGCCATGTTAGGGCGGTGGATTGGCAGTATCGGTAGAGGGTCTGACACCATGTTAGGGTGGTGGATTGGCAGTATTGGTAGAGGGTCTGACACCATGTTAGGGTGGTGGATTGGCAGTATTGGTAGAGGGTCTGACGCCATGTTAGGGTAGTAGATTGGCAGTATTGGTAGAGGGTCGGACACCATATTAGGGTGGTGGATTGGCAGTATTGGTAGAGAGTCTGACACCATGTTAGGGTGGTGGATTGGCAGTATTGGTAGAGGGTCTGACGCCATGTTAGGGTGGTGGATTGGCAGTATTGGTAGAGGGTCTGACACCATGTTAGGGTGGTGGATTGGCAGTATTGGTAGAGGGTCTGACACCATGTTAGGGTGATAGATTGGTAGTATTGGTAGAGGGTCTGACACCATGTTAGGGTGTTAGATTGGTAGTATCGGTAGAGGGTCTGACACCATGTTAGGGTGATAGATTGGTAGTATTGGTAGAGGGTCTGACACCATGTTAGGGTGGTGGATTTGCAGTATTGGTAGAGGGTCTGACACCATGTTAGGGTGGTGGATTGGCAGTATTGGTAGAGGGTCTGACACCATGTTAGGGTGATAGATTGGTAGTATTGGTAGAGGGTCTGACACCATGTTAGGGTGATAGATTGGTAGTATCGGTAGAGGGTCTGACACCATGTTAGGGTGATAGATTGGTAGTATTGGTAGAGGGTCTGACACCATGTTAGGGTGGTGGATTTGCAGTATTGGTAGAGGGTCTGACACCATGTTAGGGTGGTGGATTGGCAGTATCGGTAGAGGGTCTGACACCATGTTAGGGTGATAGATTGGTAGTATTGGTAGAGGGTCTGACACCATGTTAGGGTGGTGGATTGGCAGTATTGGTAGAGGGTCTGACACCATGTTAGGGTGGTGGATTGGCAGTATTGGTAGAGGGTCTGACACCATGTTAGGGTGGTGGATTGGCAGTATCGGTAGAGGGTCGGACGCCATGTTAGGGTGGTGGATTGGCAGTATTGGTAGAGGGTCTGACACCATGTTAGGGTGGTGGATTGGCAGTATCGGTAGAGGGTCTGACACCATGTTAGGGTGGTGGATTGGCAGTATCGGTAGAGGGTCTGACACCATGTTAGGGTGATAGATTGGTAGTATTGGTAGAGGGTCGGACGCCATGTTAGGGTGGTGGATTGGCAGTATTGGTAGAGGGTCGGACGCCATGTTAGGGTGGTGGATTGGCAGTATCGGTAGAGGGTCTGACACCATGTTAGGGTGGTGGATTGGCAGTATCGGTAGAGGGTCGGACGCCATGTTAGGGTGGTGGATTGGCAGTATCGGTAGAGGGTCGGACGCCATGTTAGGGTGGTGGATTGGTAGTATTGGTAGAGGGTCTGACGCCATGCTAGGGTGGTGGATTGGCAGTATCGGTAGAGGGTCTGACGCCATGCTAGGGTGGTGGATTGGTAGTATTGGTAGAGGGTCTGACGCCATGTTAGGGTGGTGGATTGACAGTATCGGTAGAGGGTCTGACGCCATGTTAGGGTGGTGGATTTGCAGTATTGGTAGAGGGTCTGACACCATGTTAGGGTGGTGGATTGGCAGTATCGGTAGAGGGTCTGACACCATGTTAGGGTGATAGATTGGTAGTATTGGTAGAGGGTCTGACACCATGTTAGGGTGATAGATTGGTAGTATTGGTAGAGGGTCTGACACCATGTTAGGGTGGTGGATTTGCAGTATTGGTAGAGGGTCTGACACCATGTTAGGGTGGTGGATTGGCAGTATTGGTAGAGGGTCTGACACCATGTTAGGGTGATAGATTGGTAGTATTGGTAGAGGGTCTGACACCATGTTAGGGTGATAGATTGGTAGTATCGGTAGAGGGTCTGACACCATGTTAGGGTGATAGATTGGTAGTATTGGTAGAGGGTCTGACACCATGTTAGGGTGGTGGATTTGCAGTATTGGTAGAGGGTCTGACACCATGTTAGGGTGGTGGATTGGCAGTATCGGTAGAGGGTCTGACACCATGTTAGGGTGATAGATTGGTAGTATTGGTAGAGGGTCTGACACCATGTTAGGGTGGTGGATTGGCAGTATTGGTAGAGGGTCTGACACCATGTTAGGGTGGTGGATTGGCAGTATTGGTAGAGGGTCTGACACCATGTTAGGGTGGTGGATTGGTAGTATTGGTAGAGGGTCGGACGCCATGTTAGGGTGGTGGATTGGCAGTATCGGTAGAGGGTCGGACGCCATGTTAGGGTGGTGGATTGGCAGTATTGGTAGAGGGTCTGACACCATGTTAGGGTGGTGGATTGGCAGTATCGGTAGAGGGTCTGACACCATGTTAGGGTGGTGGATTGGCAGTATCGGTAGAGGGTCTGACACCATGTTAGGGTGATAGATTGGTAGTATTGGTAGAGGGTCGGACGCCATGTTAGGGTGGTGGATTGGCAGTATTGGTAGAGGGTCGGACGCCATGTTAGGGTGGTGGATTGGCAGTATCGGTAGAGGGTCTGACACCATGTTAGGGTGGTGGATTGGCAGTATCGGTAGAGGGTCGGACGCCATGTTAGGGTGGTGGATTGGCAGTATCGGTAGAGGGTCGGACGCCATGTTAGGGTGGTGGATTGGTAGTATTGGTAGAGGGTCTGACGCCATGCTAGGGTGGTGGATTGGCAGTATCGGTAGAGGGTCTGACGCCATGCTAGGGTGGTGGATTGGTAGTATTGGTAGAGGGTCTGACGCCATGTTAGGGTGGTGGATTGACAGTATCGGTAGAGGGTCTGACGCCATGCTAGGGTGGTGGATTGGTAGTATTGGTAGAGGGTCGGACGCCATGTTAGGGTGGTGGATTGGTAGTATCGGTAGAGGGTCTGACACCATGTTAGGGTGGTGGATTGGCAGTATTGGTAGAGGGTCTGACACCATGTTAGGGTGGTGGATTGGCAGTATTGGTAGAGGGTCTGACACCATGTTAGGGTGGTGGATTGGCAGTATCGGTAGAGGGTCGGACGCCATGTTAGGGCGGTGGATTGGCAGTATCGGTAGAGGGTCTGACACCATGTTAGGGTGATAGATTGGTAGTATTGGTAGAGGGTCTGACGCCATGTTAGGGTGGTGGATTGGTAGTATTGGTAGAGGGTAGGACGCCATGTTAGGGTGGTGGATTGGTAGTATTGGTAGAGGGTAGGACGCCATGCTAGGGTGGTGGATTGGTAGTATTGGTAGATGGTAGGACGCCATGTTAGGGTGGTGGATTCGCAGTATCGGTAGAGGGTCTGACGCCATGTTAGGGTGGTAGATTGGCAGTATCGGTAGAGGGTCTGACGCCATGTTAGGGTGGTAGATTGGCAGTAGTGGTAGAGGGCCTGACACCATATTATGGTGGTAGATTGGCAGTATTGGTAGAGGGTCTGACACCATGTTAGGGTAGTAGATTGGCAGTAATGGTAGCGGGTCTGACACCATATTAGGGTAGTAGACTGGCAGTATTGGTAGAGGGTCTGACACCATATTAGGGTGGTAGATTGGCAGTATTGGTAGAGGGTCTGACACCATATTAGGGTGGTGGATTGGCAGTATTGGTAGAGGGTCTGACACCATGTTAGGGTGGTAGATTGGCAGTATCGGTAGAGGGTCGGACGCCATGCTTTGACGCATAGAGTTACGGCCCTCGCCATTCTGATCTGAGTAAAAATCCCGCCGAGATTAACTTTACTTTTCATCCTTACGGGGGTCGATAAAGTAAAGTACCAGTAATACACTGAGATAAGTCTTGGCCTTGTGCCAAACATAGAAACAATTATTCTTACATGTCTTTGTGTGTTAATCTGAACAGTGACTCAAGGAAGAGAAGTTACATTCAGTTCATTTCTGTGTCATCAGAGAAGGTAAAAATGATTAATATACGTGTGTGTGTATGTGTGTGTACGTGTGTGTGTGTGTATGTTATGTGTGTTTATATATATATATATATATATATATGTGTGTGTGTGTATATATATATATATGTGTATATATTATATAAACACGTATGTATATTATACACATAAATGCACATATATTTATTTATGTGTGTGTGTAATAAATAAGAGAGATACTCACAAATATGTATCTACACACACTTATATACACACATTCACATATACACACACACGTAGAAACATAAATATATACATATATATTATATATATATATATATATGTGTGTGTGTGTAGAAATACCATCTCTGGTTCCCATGTTTTAGGCACTGTAACCTCCCCCACCACATCCCATCTACGACCCCCCCCGCCCCACCATGTCGGTAGACATCAAAGGGTGACCCCTCCCTTTGTTCTTTTTGTCGTGAACGTGTTCATCACACATACGCACACACACACACACACACACACACACACGTACACACACACACATACACACACACACACATACACACACACCCACACATACCTCCACCCAGCAGCGGCCCTCTTCCTATATAAGCAATAAACCATCACCATCACCAACACCAGCACCACCATCACTGACACCAACACCATCACCATCACCATCACTATCACCATCACCAACACCAGCACCACCATCACTGACACCAACACCATCATCATCATCACCAACACGAACACCACCACCATCACTGACACCATCACCACCATTACCAAACCGTCACCAACACAACACCACCATCACCAAACCGCCACCACCACCACTGCCACCAACACCATCACCATCATCACCATCACTGCCACCAACACCATCACCGCCACCACCATCACTGCCACCAACACCATCACCGCCACCACCATCACTGCCACCAACACCATCACCGCCACCACCATCACTGCCACCAACACCATCACCACCATCACCATCACTGCCACCAACACCATCATCGCCACCACCATCACTGCCACCAACACCATCACCGCCACCATCACCGCCACCACCATCACTGCCACCAACACCATCACCGCCACCACCATCACCAAACCGCCACCATCACCGCCACCACCATCACCAAACCGCCACCATCACCGCCACCACCATCACTGCCACCAACACCATCACCACCATCACCATCACCGCCACCACCATCACTGCCACCAACACCATCACCACCATCACCATCACTGCCACCAACACCATCACCGCCACCACCATCACTGCCACCAACACCATCACCACCATCACTGCCACCAACACCATCACCACCATCACCATCACTGCCACCACCATCACTGCCACCAACACCATCACCGCCACCACCATCACCAAACCGCCACCATCACCGCCACCACCATCACCAAACCGCCACCATCACCGCCACCACCATCACTGCCACCAACACCATCACCGCCACCACCATCACTGCCACCAACACCATCACCGCCACCACCATCACTGCCACCAACACCATCACCGCCACCACCATCACTGCCACCAACACCATCATCGCCACCACCATCACCAAACCGCCACCATCACCATCACCACCATCACTGCCACCAACACCATCACCGCCATCACCATCACTGCCACCAACACCATCACCGCCACCACCATCACTGCCACCAACACCATCACCGCCACCACCATCACTGCCACCAACACCATCATCGCCACCACCATCACCAAACCGCCACCATCACCATCACCACCATCACTGCCACCAACACCATCACCACCATCACCATCACTGCCACCACCATCACTGCCACCAACACCATCACCACCATCACCATCACTGCCACCACCATCACTGCCACCAACACCATCACCGCCACCACCATCACCAAACCGCCACCATCACCGCCACCACCATCACTGCCACCAACACCATCACCGCCACCACCATCACTGCCACCAACACATCACCGCCACCACCATCACTGCCACCAACACCATCATCGCCACCACCATCACCAAACCGCCACCATCACCATCACCACCATCACTGCCACCAACACCATCACCGCCATCACCATCACTGCCACCAACACCATCACCGCCACCACCATCACTGCCACCAACACCATCACCGCCACCACCATCACTGCCACCAACACCATCATCGCCACCACCATCACCAAACCGCCACCATCACCATCACCACCATCACTGCCCACCAACACCATCACCACCATCACCATCACTCACTGCCACCACCATCACTGCCACAACACCATCACCAACCGTCACCAATGTCACCACCAAACCGTCACCAACACTAACACCATCATCACCACCAACACCACCAACAAAGCCATCATCAGACCCACTATCGCACCGCCACCACCACTACCACACCGCCACCACCACTACCACACCGCCACCACCACTACCACACCGCCACTACCACACCGCCACCACCACTACCACACCGCCACCACCACTACCACACCGCCACCACCACTACCACACCGCCACCACCACTACCACACCGTCACCACCACTACCACACCGCCACCTCCATTACCACACCGCCACCACCACTACCACTACCGCCACCACCACTACACACCGCCACCACCACTACCACACCGCCACCACCACTACCACACCGCCACCTCCATTACCACACCCGCCACCACCACTACCACACCGCCACCACCACTACCACACCGCCACCACCACTACCACACCGCCACCACCACTACCACACCGCCACCACCACTACCACACCGCCACCACCACTACCACACCGCCACCACCACTACCACACCGCCACCTCACCGCCACCTTCTCTCCTCATCTGTCTTTATCACCAGTATCTCTGCTACTGCTGTGAATCTTTGAAGGGTAACACGGGCTGTGTATAGGTATGTGTCTATATATATATATATATATATATATATATATCTGTGTGTGTGTGTAAATACTTAACACACACACACACACATATATATTTATAATGTTCGGTGAATCCATACGTACATATATATATGTGTGCATGTATGTATATATATATATATATACATACATACTACTGTACTTATATTTTAAGTAACAGCCGTACTAAGAGTGGGAAATGAAATTTCGTTTCATTTTTTCCGTTTATATATATATATATATATATATATATATATATATATATATATATATATATATATATATATATATATATATATATATATATATATATATGATATTAAACAAATGGAAACTACATTTATAAAACCATATTTATTTCATTATATATATTTCAGGGATATCATATTAAAAATATGGTATGCCCTCTTCAGACAAAATACAATATATAAACAGTTTTATAAATAAATTTGACATACCTTAAAACTTTACAACTTCCATTTAAAATAGTTGTTACCATAACAACTTTTTTAAATGGAAGTTGTAAAGTTTTAAGGTATGTCAAATTTATTTATAAAACTGTTTATATATTGTATTTTATCTGAAGAGGGCATACCATATTTTTAATATATCCCTGAAATATATATAATGAAATAAATATGGTTTTATAAATGTAGTTTCCATTTGTTTAATATCGTAAAATACTCCAAAACTTGTTGAGTGCTTTTATATCAGTTATAAAATATTTACTCGTTGTGGCCCAACAATTTTAAATAAAACTTTTGCATATATATATATATATATATATATATATATATATATATATTAGAAAGTGAGGTTTTTTTTACAAAATGATAAATAACCGAGGTGTCCTACACGAGTGAAAGTATAAAGAAAAAAAGATGAGATCGAAAATGCAACTGGAGTATTATTTTTTTTTTTTTTAAATATATATATTTATTTGGTTCCTTTACCGGTTTCGCAGTTCTTCTGCTTTTCAAAAGTATAGTTGAGATGGAGGGTCTGTGGTTTTTCTCTCTCTCTCTATATATATATATATATTGTATATATATATATATATATATTGTATATGTACAAAATATAAAACGATCAAATTTTTGCTTAATGCATTTAATTTCTGACGATGGTTTCTTCCAGACAATTGTCTGGATTCATCGGATCATACACAATGTTTAAACAAGTAATTACATTCCTAGTCCTTGGTGGTGGGGTGGAGGGTCTATTAGTAAAACACAGATAGAGAGAGAGAGAGAGAGAGAGAGAGAGAGAGAGAGGGGTGGAGGAAGAGAGTGCAAGAGACAAGAGAGATAGAAATACAGGGGTGGGAGAGGATTG
>CAXHJY010000635.1:22500-25000 GCA_964016885.1 Eledone cirrhosa | reverse complement strand
GTTTTTTGAGAGTTACTATACTTTATATTAGAAGATTTAGTATTTTGGGGTATAGTGTGGGTGGCATTTAGGTGTGTAGTTTTCATTTGGTGTTTGTTGGTAATATTATGTTGTATGCTTTCAGTATTTTTAGTAGAAGGTATATACTCTAATCTATTTTTGTGGCCACTTCTATCTAGAGCTTCGTTATAGAAGGTCGCATTTTTATCAAATACATCTTGGTTAGAAGAAAGGTTAGAAATTCTAAGTGATATATTATATGCAAGGTTTTTAAGGATAGATTTAGGGTGATTAGATTGTGAGTGTATGTAATGTAAGTTTTGGTTAGGTTTATGGTAAGGTTGGTAGATACCCGTAGCTAGATCTAAAGTTATATCTAGGAAATTTACTACTTTACTTGTTTTTTCAAAAGTAATATTAAGATTATAATAGTCTTTAAGGAAAGTTCTAATATGTTTTTTGTTTTTTTCGATTTCTGAAAGGCTAAGGTTGTTAGAAAGAAGAAGACAGTCATCACGATATAAACCACCTTTGAGGTGGGGAAAAGAGGCATTTATGTTGAAAAGGAGAAAGAGGCCCACAAGATCAGTAATTTGGGCGGAATCGCTTGAACCCATAGTAATATCAAAAAGATTACTGTATGTGTTTCTGGTCCAGTATTCATTCTGAAATTCAATAAGTGTTAGTCTAGCATGTGTAATAATGTTAATGTCATCCAAAGTTAAGTTAGATCTATTTTTAGCAAATATCAATGCTTTGTTCAGGAGTATAGGTGATATAGAAGAATAGTAATTATCTATATCAAATTGTAGGAAAGAAGCAGAAGATTTACACCTAATATTTTTAAACCAGTTAATTACCTGGGAGGTGTTTTCCCAGAGTGGTAAAATAACGTGTTTTCTTATTTGTGGGATGACTCTATCTAAAATTTTTTTGCTAATTATTCCAATATCTGATTTGGAGGGACATATAAGTCTAATAGAAGGATTTGAGTTAAAGTTAGATTTGTGATCTTTCAGGTTGAAGTGTGGTCTTTTCAATGCCAAAGGTTCAGTTCTATCTTCAATGTTTAGTTTTTTTACTATGTTGTGTGTTTTGTTGTTGATGTTGGTGAGTGACACATTATTAGATTTTTTATAATTTTTTCTGAGTTCTTTATATATGAACTCATTATAATGTTCAATATCCATATGATACAAGTTACCAGTTTTGTCCGAGTGGACATGGATTTTTTTAGACTTTTTTAGGTCCAATAGGGTAGAATCAAGGTCCTTTTGAAAGACGGATTTATACTTTTTAAATTTGAGGTGTTTAATTAAATTAAAAAGGTCTTTCTCGAAGTCTTCAAGTAAAAAATTGTGTGGTGGATTCTTGTAAGTATTGAAATCATACATATATTTCCGATCTGCTTGTTTAGATTTTCTATCGAAGTGGTAGGCTCTCCATCTAACCCTTCTGATAAAATTATTAGTTTTCTGAATCATAAGGAGTAAGAAGTCGTCCTTAGAAGGTATTGGTGTGTTTTTTAAGGAGGTTCCTAAATATTGTTTTTCCATTGTGATATGGATGATGGACAATTGAAAGAGCTCAACTAAATGTATATGGGTTTACAAAATCATACATATATATATGTTTATACATAAATATAAAATTAATACACACATACAGTACAAAAATACGAATATTTCCGTGAAAATAGGAGCAAAATTATGTAGATAAATCTACCAAGAGTTTACGGTAGTGTCCAATCCGTATGAAGAACTCAATGTATTCCGGATATCATGGAAAGAAGAGATGTAATGAAAAACCACTTTCGGTGAAAGATAAACGGTATACAGAGTCAAGATAAAATATTAAACAAATAATGAATAAACAATTCCTTATATTAAACAAAAAAAGTTCATTATTTAACGATCGTTTCTAGGATATATATGTGTTAGAATTGGTATGCATATTCAACAGATCTATGTACAAAATTATACAAAATTATACAAATTATCAAGATTAAATATACATACCAAACACATATATACGCCGTCTTCAGAAATAATGAAGTATATTTATTGATAATAACAACAATTCAAAATTTCAGTTCAAAATTGACCAATGAAAACACAAAGGGTTAAATGCAGTTTGGTGTGTGTATATACATGTAAAACCCTTACACATATTTTACAAAAATGTATGTATAATTTGTATACGCATACTAAAAGGATGGATGCAAATACAAAATTTCAAGGTTAATGTCTCTGTAAGCTTACTTTGCGCAGATAAGATGCGCATTGATACTTATGAAATCAAGTATATAAATATATTTTTTCATACTCACACATATCAGTACAATCACACATACACGCGCGTATATGCATAAATATACACATAACCACGAACATACAAACACACACACACCCCCACTCACATTTATATATGTGGATATAAAATCATAAGCACATGGATATTAATTCACTCACATAAAACACTGGTACACACATTTCTAGAT
>CAXHJY010000635.1:10000-15000 GCA_964016885.1 Eledone cirrhosa | reverse complement strand
AAGCAAATAAATGATTTAAACTGAACTTTGATTATTGTAATCTCTATATAACTGCTCTGTAAAACAACTTATGTTATTACATTTAGCTATTTATCTTACTGGTAATAAGATAGTAATGAATGACTATCTTTCACTATTTGGGGTTTGTATATAAAAAATATATAACCATAAAAGGTTTTATTATATACATAACAATAAATAGTATCCTTAATACTAATAACTGCTCCATATTGTTGAGCTGACATACAATAAATTACCAGTATGCTGATCAAAGACCAACTCCCTATGTCAACCAAGAACATAACTATACCACCCAAAAATACATATGAAAAGTTATAGATCGACAGTGTAAACTCCTTTATCAATAGAGTGAGATGGAGGACATTCCATTATGATAAAAACAAATCTAGCAAGGTTAATAATACTAACAAATTTGACTCCTTCGGCTTTAAAACCTTTAGAAGCCCCCCTCATAACACACTACTAAACCCCTTCGAAAATGACCTAATAAAACTAGTTAAGAATATTAAATACAAAAAACACCGTAATAAAAATAACACCTTCTTAAACAAACTTAGCACCTCTATTAATGATTTCAAAACTAGTAGTAAAATTTTTGTACATGCGGACAAAACTAATAACATATACAGCCTAGATTATAATACATATAGAAAGTTTATATATAATGAACTACATAAAAGCTACAAGAAAACCACTATGAAAAACTTAGAAGATATTAATATGGAAGGCTATAATATAGCATCCAAACTAGGGCTCCAGAGACATACACAGCCATATACCCCAACCCCCCCTAGATTCTCTCTGAAGGACAATAAGGAGGACTTCCTTAGCAACCCCTCGATTAGACTCATCTGCCCTTCCAAGTCTGACATTGGCATTATCAGTAAGAAAATTCTAGATAAAATCATCGCACAGATTAAACACAACATTTACCTTAAACAATGGGGAAATACGGGTGAAGTGATTGAATGGTTCAAAGATATCAAAGATAACAAGGATAAAAAATTTATTCAATTTGATATCAATTCTTACTACACCTCTATTTCCCCTGTCCTATTAAATAAGGCACTTATAATGGCCATGGACAATAGTGACCTGACTAGACCCCAGATTGATGTCATACTTGCGGCCCGTAAAACATTAATCACCTTTGAAGACCAATTATGGACCCGCAAAGATACGCAAAACAACTTCGACATTACCATGGGGTCTAGTGACTCGGCGCAGGTCACTGAATTAGTCGGCCTATATTTACTTAACCAAATCCATAAGGACCTTCCTTACCTCAACGGTGGTTTGTACCGCAACGATGCACTTCTACTTATAGATTATAAAAAATTCAATATAGAAATAACTAGAAAACTATTGCACAAAACATTCAAAAATTATAACCTTAGTATTACCATGGACAAAAACACTAAAAACTTCAACTTCCTAGACGCCACACTCTACCTAGACTCAATGATATATGCACCTTTCCACAAAGCTAATGAAAAACTCATTTACGTAGATACCAAGTTTAACCACCCTAGATCTATATTAAACTCTATCTCTAAGGGAGTATCTAATAGAATCTCTAATCTATCCTATGACGTAAACATATTTAACAATAACTCGCAATATTATAATCAGGCATTAGCTAGATCAGGCCATAATATAGAGAGCGAGTTCCTACCTACAAAAACGCATAGCTACAACATTATTTCGCACAACATGTCCATGAGAACATTTAATAATAAGAATAGCAACCACACACACACTAATAGAGATGATAACAACAAAAGTAACCCACACCACAGAAATTACCATAGTAACATAAAAGGAAACAAATCACCAAACATAAAAAACAGAAATAGAAGAAGAAATAATACATTTTTCAACCCTCCTTTCAATCTAAACGTCTCTACCAACCTACCTAGGGCTTTCTTCTCACTACTAGATAAAAACTTCCCATCCGGCCACAAATACCATAGCCTTTTAAACAAAAACACTATTAAAATCTCATACTCTACTACGCCTAACTTAGTATACCACATAGCAAGTAGCAATAAAAGAAAAATTAATTCTTACTTCCAACAAACTAAATTACAACAGACGATAAACCTTCAAAATAACATTCAAAATAACATTATAGCAACTAACCCTAATATCAATAGAAATAATAGTAATAGTACTAGTGTAAAGAATAACGCTGGGAACGACAACCCACATAACCATAACCCTATAGCTAACATCCAGACTTCTACACAGCATATTAACCGGCAGACTAACACCCAGAATAATTGTAACTGTAGATCAAATAGAACCTGCCCTTTAGATAAAAAATGCTTAACCAAGGATAACATATACTCATGCACAGTCACAACTAACAACTCTTCTGAAACCTATATAGGCTCTACTCCTAACTGCTTCAAAACTAGATACAATTCGCACCTCCACTCTTTCAAAAAACACAGTCTAGCCAACTCCACTTCACTATCTAGCTACATACACTATCTAAAAACTAAAAATAAACTATATACACTTAAATGGGAAGTGGTAGGTAATGCAACATCGTACAAACGACCTAATAAATTTTGTAACCTCTGTCTACTAGAGACCCATACTATCATCTTCTCTAACCATAATCTCCTTAATAAAAAATCAGAAGTGTTCGCATCATACCAACACCGCTTCCGACACTCTTTCCAAAACTTTAAACCCTATATATAACAATGTCAGACTTGAACCCGTCACCACCTCTAGCAATTAGCATTAGTGGCACACCTTACACCTCATCTCCACACACATTTATATACTCTAAATCTGATAGTGGCAACCTTATAGTACCATCTACCCTGGAGATACCCCCATGTACTTCTAATTCTGATATGTTGGCCTTGGATTACTTGGACTACATTGCACAAATATATGATTAATGTAAACTGTAGACACTGTATTGATTGTGCTAGAATAATCCTGTGCATGGAGTGCCACCATGGGATAGAAAGATGATTAAGTAATTAATTTATTATTAAAGGGACTATATATTCTATATGATGAGTACAATGAATTATGCACAGGTGATATATGAGTTAGGAGTTTCTGTATTGCTTGATGGCCAGATTAGTGTCTTTCGATGGGAGAACTGGTCCCCGGACCACCATGGTGATATTTGAATTTACCAGGGATTCAGTCATACAATGACCCAGAACTTACCGGGAGTCTTATATAATAATAAGACCCTGCCGGGTTCTGCGGGTGGACTACACTTACAAAGATCATTGATTTGGAAGTCTGACTCTTCTTATAGATTGTTCAGGTGTAGCACTCCATATTGGATTGTAATCATCATGATATGAACTCCTTTAGTACTTCTTAATAGACTACACTGTAATTTATAGATGAGAAACCTAATTTAATTTATATATGAGTTGGGAGTTTATGTATTGCTTGATGGCCAGATTAATATCTTTATGTGAGAGAATTGATCTCTGGACCACACTGGTGATATTTAAATTTGCCAAGGATTCAGACATACAATGACCCAGAACTTACCGGGAGTCATATATAATAATAAGACCCTGCCAGGTTCTGCGGGTGGACTACACTTACAAAGAACATTGATTCGGAGGTCTGACTCTTCTTATAGAATGTTCAGGTGTGACACTCCTTAATAGAAGGTAATCATCCTGATATGTACACTTTTAGTACTCCTTAATAGAAGGTAATCATCCTGATATGTACACCTTTAGTACTTCTTAATAGACTACACTGTAACCTATAGATAAGTAACCTAATCTAGAAATTAGTTATAACATCATATGATAGGGACATATTTGAAACACCATTAATGTAATTTAGGATAATAAATTTAACTATGAAAATCAGCTAGTTACCTCCCCTTACGCATTAACTCCCCTTGGTCACACACACACTTCCGGAATATAATGTCATCTCACAAAACTAAACAACATGATCTATTAATTAAGAATCGACAAGATATGGTTTATAACTTGGTTCTATGCTGAATCATCGTGGATTGTGTGATAGTCCTGTAGTCTATATATTGCGTTTCATGGATTATGTGAGTGGTGGTGTGTGCGAAGACAGTGGTGCTGTTTTGCCTATGTTATAATATGTTTTATAATATGTTTGATATTTTTGATATTTTGGTCTTTCTCTACATTCGGGATTGTATATCATACAGGTGTATGCGAAAAAATGATTTAACAATACAGCCAACATAATACTATTGATTGCCTGCTTTAACTGCCTGATCCTACAAGTAACCATCTGCCGCACTCTAATCCTGTATAAATAAGACACGCGTGCATGCTACACGTGAGATTGTTTCATACACTGACTACTCTAAACTTTCCTCTTGCTTTATCTTCATAAACTGCCAATGCTTTATTTTTATCCTTTAACCTTTGTATGTAAACTGCCATGCTATATCATTATGATGGATGTCATCCCACTGAGGGTCAATATATGCATATGTTTTTATATGTCTCTTGTGTTGAAAAGGAGGTCAAGTATGTTATAGATCACTAAATCGTTGCTCCGAAGAACCCAAACCTCGGTTTGGAGGAAACAATTGTAAGCAAATAAATGATTTATACTGAACTTTGATTATTGTAATCTCTATATAACTGCTCTGTAAAACAACTTATGTTATTACATTGAGCTATTTATCTTACTGGTAATAAGATAGTAATGAATGACTATCTTTCACTATTTGGGGTTTGTATATAAAAAATATATAACCATAAAAGGTTTTATTATATACATAACCATAAATAGTATCCTTAATACTAATAACTGCTCCATATTGTTGAGCTGACATACAATAAATTACCAGTATGCTAATCAAAGTCCAAATCCCTATGTCAACCAAGAACATACTTATACCACCCAAAAATACATATGAAAAGTTATAGATCGACAGTGTAAACTCCTTTATCAATAGAGTGAGATGGAGGACATTCCATTATGAT
>CAXHJY010000635.1:0-5000 GCA_964016885.1 Eledone cirrhosa | reverse complement strand
TATATATATAGTTTACATAATTTACATAAATCTTTCGTTGCACATCTGCAACATCGTCAGTGGTGTTATATTCATTTTTCCTCCTGTTGTGTTGTATGTCTACGCCATTTTTTTTTTTGTTCAGTCTGTCTATATATTTATTTATTTATTAGCTTGTTTGTTTATCTTATTTTATTTTGTCTTCTTTGCGCATGCGTTTGCGTGTGTGTATAGTGTTATGTGTGATGTGTGACTAGTGTGTATAGTGTTGTGTCTGCTGGTGACTAGTGTGTGTTTATGTGCTTGTGTATGTATTTATTTATCTTATTTAATTTAATTTAATTTACTTATTTATTTATACTTCTCTTAGGTCAGTGTTGTTTGTTTGGGTGTTGTTGTTGTTCCACTCATTCTTTCTGTTTAGCTTTGGTCTTCTAATTTCTATTTCACTGGCCTTTCTGATTTGCCTATCTGCTGGGTCATTCCTATGTTTAGATATTATTCTAATTTCTATGTTGTCTATGTTACCGTCATATTGTTGTCTAGCATGTTCGTATAGTACTGACCCGTTTTTTCGTCGAAAAAACGGGTCAGTACTATACGAAAAAACGGGTCAGTACTACACGAACATGCTAGACAACAACATGACGGTAACATAGACAACATAGAAATTAGAATAATATCTAAACATAGGAATGACCCAGCAGATAGGCAAATCAGAGAGGCCAGTGAAATAGAAATTAGAAGACCAAAGCTAAACAGAAAGAATGAGTGGAACAACAACAACACCCAAACAAACAACACTGACCTAAGAGAAGTATAAATAAATAAGTAAATTAAATTAAATAAAATAAGATAAATAAATACATACACAAGCACATAAACACACACTAGTCACCCAGCAGACACAACACTATACACACTAGTCACACATCACACATAACACTATACACACACGCAAACGCATGCGCAAAGAAGACAAAATAAAATAAGATAAACAAACAAGCTAATAAATAAATAAATATATAGACAGACTGAACAAAAAAAAAAATGGCGTAGACATACAACACAACAGGAGGAACAATGAATATAACACCACTGACGATGTTGCAGATGTGCAACGAAAGATTTATGTAAATTATGTAAACTATATATATATATGTGTTTGTCTATATTGTATCTGTATTATTTTTGACCGCCGGTCAGTCAATGGCAACATTGAGGACCGAGTAAGTTAGATCGCAGATATATATATATAAAAGACAGCGAGAAGCGAAAACCAACCAAACAGTGAGTGTGTTCTGTTATTAATTCTGGCAATATTACGCAAATATGACCCTCCCCAAATATAACTATATATATATATATACGTATATATATATATATATATATATATATACGTATATATATATATATATATACGTATATATATATATATATATATATACGTATATATATATATATATATATATATACGTATATATATATATATATACGTATATATATATACATATATATATATATATACGTATATATATGTATATATATATATATATATATATATATATATATATATATATATATACGTATATATATATATATATACGTATATATATATACATATATATATATATATACGTATATATATATGTATATATATATATATATATATATATATATATATATATATATATATATATGTATATATATATGTATATATAGATGTATATGTATATATATATGTATATATAGATGTATATATATATATATATGTATATATATATATGTATATATATATATATATATGTATATATATATATGTATAACTGGAAAAGTAGGTGAGTGGCTGCATGGCTTCCTAAGGGACAGAAGCCAGGCAGTCGCAGCAAATGGGGCTCTCTCGAGGGAAACACCGATAACAAGTGGGGTGCCTCAGGGGACAGTCCTGGGACCACTACTGTTTTTGGTGGCTCTCTCGGACATGCCCTCTGTGGTGCATGCAACAACATCCCTCACTAGCTATGCTGATGACACTAAGGTAGCACAGGCAATCAAAAACCCGGCTGACGCTGCCCTCTTACAGCAGGATCTGGATGCCATATACAGATGGGCGGAAGAAAACAACATGCAGTTTAATGCTGGCAAATTCCAAACCCTACAATACAAACCTGCAAACACAAACACAAATATAGCGGAACACAGCTACACAGGACCAGGAGGGACCGATATCCCCGTGTCAAAATCGATACGAGACCTGGGCATAGACATGAGCGATGATGCATCTTTTTCTTCACACATCATGAAGGTGGCGACAGCATGTAGACGATTCGCTGGCTGGATCTTGAGGACTTTCCTTACAAGAGATCGAGACACCATGTTGACACTGTGGAGGACTTCTGTCCTAAGCCGCCTGGACTACTGCTCCCAGCTGTGGTCACCCCATAGTGTCAAACTAACCACAGAGCTTGAGGCAATCCAGCGAAGCTACACCAAGAGGATTGCCAAGATGAGGGAGACAAGCTACTGGGAGAGGCTGAAGGAA
Source organism: Eledone cirrhosa (assembly GCA_964016885.1). Classification (NCBI taxonomy): domain Eukaryota; kingdom Metazoa; phylum Mollusca; class Cephalopoda; order Octopoda; family Eledonidae; genus Eledone; species Eledone cirrhosa. The sequence goes on along the minus strand of CAXHJY010000635.1, from coordinate 2,479 downwards.
CTGAACCTCTACTCCTTGGAGCGAAGACGGGAGAGATACGCAGTGATCTACATGTGGAAAATCCTGGAGGGACTAGCACCAAACTTTGGCATTGGGAGCTGGACCAACCGTCGAACAGGACGTCACTGTGTGGTGCCAAAGGTCCCGTCTTCCACATCTAGAATAAGGAGCAGGTATTGCAATAGCCTGGGATTCAAGGGCCCTCAACTCTTCAACAGGCTGCCGAGGCATCTGCGAGACTTGCATGACGTGGAGGTGGATGTCTTTAAGAAACATCTCGACACCTTGTTATCCAAGTTCCCGGATGAGCCCACAGCAAGACACGAGGAAAACCTAAGGGCAGCAGCAACAAACTCCCTCCTACACCAGTGGCCAACCTATACAGGCTGGAGATAAAATGTGTAGCAACAAGGGCGGTGCCCCAGCATGGCCTCAGCCGGATGGCTGAAAGAGGTAAAAGAGTAAAAGAGTATGTATATATATATATATATATATATATATATATATATATACATATATATATATATATATATATATATATATATATATATATATATATATATATATATATAAACAATTAAGTTAAAGATGTACATCCATATATGTATACTGAAATACTAGTATGTATATGAATACACACACGTATACATATGTAGATGTACCAAGTTTTTTCACTGGTCACTTTACTGTGAGTGGCCAGCTATTCTGTATGTAAACACACAGACAAACCGGTTTTTAGAGTCATACTGGTTTTTGAGGAAACACCTTTCCTCTATTCTCCAGAAAGCCAGACAAGGAATATTGAACTAGTTTCGTTGTTGTTACAACTCATCAGCAATATTTACCTATCTTCCGGCCTCTCTAGAGAATCGTAAAAGCACATATCGTTATATGCTTTTTCTATGAAAATTAGTAGTGGGCAGACTAATTTGCATAGAGTGTGAGTAAGTACCGGTTCAACGGAGACGATAAAAACAAATAACGAAACGAAATTAAATTTCGTTTCGTTTGTAACTCACTTTTGTATGACTGACGCTTAAACAATTAAGTTAAAGATGTACATCCATATATGTATACTGAAATACTAGTATGTATATGAATACACACACGTATACATATGTAGATGTACCAAGTTTTTTCACTGGTCACTTTACTGTGAGTGGCCAGCTATTCTGTATGTAAACACACAGACAAACCGGTTTTTAGAGTCATACTGGTTTTTGAGGAAACACCTTTCCTCTATTCTCCAGAAAGCCAGACAAGGAATATTGAACTAGTTTCGTTGTTGTTACAACTCATCAGCAATATTTACCTATCTTCCGGCCTCTCTAGAGAATCGTAAAAGCACATATCGTTATATGCTTTTTCTATGAAAATTAGTAGTGGGCAGACTAATTTGCATAGAGTGTGAGTAAGTACCGGTTCAACGGAGACGATAAAAACAAATAACGAAACGAAATTAAATTTCGTTTCGTTTGTAACTCACTTTTGTATGACTGACGCTTAAACAATTAAGTTAAAGATGTACATCCATATATGTATACTGAAATACTAGTATGTATATGAATACACACACGTATACATATGTAGATGTACCAAGTTTTTTCACTGGTCACTTTACTGTGAGTGGCCAGCTATTCTGTATGTAAACACACAGACAAACCGGTTTTTAGAGTCATACTGGTTTTTGAGGAAACACCTTTCCTCTATTCTCCAGAAAGCCAGACAAGGAATATTGAACTAGTTTCGTTGTTGTTACAACTCATCAGCAATATTTACCTATCTTCCGGCCTCTCTAGAGAATCGTAAAAGCACATATCGTTATATGCTTTTTCTATGAAAATTAGTAGTGGGCAGACTAATTTGCATAGAGTGTGAGTAAGTACCGGTTCAACGGAGACGATAAAAACAAATAACGAAACGAAATTAAATTTCGTTTCGTTTGTAACTCACTTTTGTATGACTGACGCTTAAACAATTAAGTTAAAGATGTACATCCATATATGTATACTGAAATACTAGTATGTATATGAATACACACACGTATACATATGTAGATGTACCAAGTTTTTTCACTGGTCACTTTACTGTGAGTGGCCAGCTATTCTGTATGTAAACACACAGACAAACCGGTTTTTAGAGTCATACTGGTTTTTGAGGAAACACCTTTCCTCTATTCTCCAGAAAGCCAGACAAGGAATATTGAACTAGTTTCGTTGTTGTTACAACTCATCAGCAATATTTACCTATCTTCCGGCCTCTCTAGAGAATCGTAAAAGCACATATCGTTATATGCTTTTTCTATGAAAATTAGTAGTGGGCAGACTAATTTGCATAGAGTGTGAGTAAGTACCGGTTCAACGGAGACGATAAAAACAAATAACGAAACGAAATTAAATTTCGTTTCGTTTGTAACTCACTTTTGTATGACTGACGCTTAAACAATTAAGTTAAAGATGTACATCCATATATGTATACT
>CAXHJY010000634.1:37500-40000 GCA_964016885.1 Eledone cirrhosa | reverse complement strand
TACATACATATATATATATATATATATATATATATATATATATATGTATGCATATATATACATACATACATATATATATATATATATATATATATATATATATATATATATATATATATATGTATGCATATATATACATACATACATATATATATATATATATATAACGAAGGAAATGTGGTAAGGAACCAGGTGGACCATAACGCACCAAAGTACTCAATACTTGAGGTAGTAGAGTGGGTAATAGGAACCAGTAAGACCCCGACAGCTGAGCTCAAGCCGTTTCGACGGCTCGAAACGGCTTGAGCTCAGCTGTCGGGGTCTTACTGGTTCCCATATATATATATATATATATATATATATGTATGCATATATATACATACTATATATATATATATATATATATATATATATGTATGCATATATATACATACATATATATATATATATACATATCTATATACACATATTTATATTTATATATATATATAAATATACAAACACAAATATATATATATTCATATATATATATACATACATATATACACACATGGTGGCTGCCAACTCGTTTTCGAGTACGGCCACTACTTTATATCCATGTAGGAGAACCCCTACCGATGCCCTGAACGAGTGTGACTTTTTAGTCCAGCCAGCGACTTGAAAACTATGGTACAAACACTATACTTGTGACAATTATTGGCACATAGTGCTGGGCCCATGCTATCATGTGACGACAAGTGCAGAGAGATCTCCAGATATAAAGCAATACCTGTGCCGTGAAGCTTTTATAGTGAGCAAAGGCACTGCACAAAGCCAGTCCCACTCTCTTAACCAAGATGATATTTACCAAAAAGAAGAACAAGTCAACATCATTGGATACCATCAGGGCTGCAGGTGTTATATCAGAGTTTTCCTTCTCTTAGAATTCTGCCTTGACACATAAGTATATATATATATACAATGATATTAAATGCATGGAAACTATATTTATAAAACCATATTTATTTTATTATACAAATTTTGTTTTATAAATAGAGACGTACCCATGGAAATCATACCTTATCGATTGGAAATTCACTGGGTAGATGAAAGCCAATGTTGTCTTGGTTGCCCTTGAAATATATATATAATAAAATAAATATGGTTTTATAAATATAGTTTCCATTCATTTAATATCATTGAATATTTACTCCAGTAAACTGTTGAGTGCTCTAAATCAGTTATAAACATTTATGTTTGTCGGACTTCCAACAAATTAAATAGAACTTCTACTTATATATATATATATGTGTGTGTGTGTATGTATGCACACACATACACGTGCACACATAGATACACAAACATACACACACACACACACACACACACGCCGATACATACAAACAAATATACACACATACACAGATACACACACATACACACAGACAAATACACACACAGATACACAACCCCTCCCCCCCCACACACACAGATAGACACAGTCACACATGGACGCGAGCAAGAGAACTCAATACATAAGTAGAGTATTTATTTTTTATTATTACGGGGTCGATAAAATAAAGTATCAGTAATACACTGGTTAATTGTTGGCCTTGTGCCAAAAAGTAGAAACAATTATTAAGGTAGATGACTATACAAATCGTCGGGGGGACTGACTAGTTTTATCTCAGTTGAGATTCATCAGGCTGATCTCAATGTGTGAAATATCATAGATAAGCCTGAAAGGCGAAACTTCGAGTTGTCAATAGTGTACATTTCAACAGAAGGAAATATATTGTATTCTGTCCTATTCTGTTATGGATTCACTTCTTTAAACTTTGCTATTTCCTGTGTTTGATATAGTCTTTCATTATAGTTCTCATGGATTAGCAGTATCGGTAGAAGGTCACACGCCATGCTTTCCAGCATAGAGTTTCATCCCTTTACAGAATGAGTTCAAATCCCACCGAGGTTAACTTTGCCTTTCATCCTTACGGCGTCGATAAAATAAAGTACCAGTAATGTACTGGTGCATTGCTGGCCTTGTGCCAATAGTAGAAACAATTACAGTTCTCAATGTGGGTATAATGAAGGGCCGTAGACTCACAGTAACGATAGAGGGTCGGACTACATGCTTTGCTGCATATAGTTACGTCCCTTTACGTCGTTCCGAATTCAATTCCCGCTGGGGTTAGCTTTGCCTTTCATTCTTATAAGGTTGATAAAATAAAGTACCAGTAACGCACTGGGGTCGATTTAATCGACCTTTCCCCTCGCCCAGAATCGTTGACTTTATACCTAAATCAGAAATTATTGGGCGGTAGATTGGCAGTATAGGTAAAGGGTCGGATGCCATGCTTTGCAGCATAGAGTTACGGCCCTTTATTATCTGAGTTTAAATCCAGCCGAGGATAACTTTGTCTTTCATCCTTACGGGGTCGATAAAATAAAGTACCAGTGACGATTAAATCGACTTCCCCCCTCATCCCAAATTATTGCCCTTGTGCCTAAATCAGAAATT
>CAXHJY010000634.1:22500-30000 GCA_964016885.1 Eledone cirrhosa | reverse complement strand
GTGGACCACCGGTTGGCGACCGCTGGTCTAGCATATTCTTCTTCGTTTTCTTGGCGACGTTGTGTGATTTATTTGAAATCTTGCTGTGAGCTTCATTAAAGGTGTCCTTTAGCGAAAGAAGCTGCATGGTAGACACATCTAAAAATGATCGTCTATTGTTATAGCCCTTTACATGAGGAGGACTACATTTTAAATTTTAATATTCCCCCAATGTTTATTAAGTCAACCGGATAACATTATTCAATATTTTTTTCCATTCTGTCAAGTATCTCCCCTCCCCCACCACCACGCCCGAATCCCGCGGTTTTACAAGTTAGGCGTTTTTGTGGTAAACAGAAATCAATCTTCTTCTTCTTCCTCCTCCTCCTCTTATATCTTCTTCTCCTCCGCCTCTCCCCTCCTCCCTCTACATCCTACTAATATTAGTTCATCTCTCTCTCATTGTCTGAAGATCATCATGTCAAAGTGACATTGGACAGATCAGGCTTCTATCAAAGAGGGCTTCATGTGTGTGTATGTGTGTATGTGTGTGTGTGTGTGTGTGTGTGTGTGTGTGTGTGTGTGTGTGTGTTGGTGTGCATAAAAATATATATTTATATATAGGGCTTCCTACACACTTTTCCTATTCACACACACACACACACACTTATATTGATATATATATATATATGAATATTTATGCATATATATATGTGTATATATCTAACTATCTACACGCACACACATATATATACACACATATATTGGTGTATATATATATATATATATATATGTATATTTATGCATATATATGTAAGTATATATCTATCTATCTACACGCACACACATAAATATATATATACACATATATTGGTGTATATATATATATATATATATATATGTATATTTATGCATATATATGTATATATCTATCTATCTATCTACACGCACACACATAAATATACACATATATTGGTGTATATATATATATACATATATATGTATATTTATGTTGTTATATTTGGGGAGGGTCATATTTGCGTAATATTGCCAGAATTAATAACAGAACACACTCACTGTTTGGTTGGTTTTCGCTTCTCGCTGTCTTTTATATATATATATCTGCGATCTAACTTACTCGGTCCTCAATGTTGCCATTGACTGACCGGCGGTCAAAAATAGTACAGATACAATATAGACAAACACATATATATATAGTTTACATAAATCTTTCGTTGCACATCTGCAACATCGTCAGTGGTGTTATATTCATTTTCCTCCTGTTGTGTTGTATGTCTACGCCATTTTTTTTTTGTTCAGTCTGTCTATATATTTATTTATTTATTTGCTTGTTTGTTTATCTTATTTTATTTTGTCTTCTTTGCGCATGCGTTTGCGTGTGTGTATAGTGTTATGTGTGATGTGTGACTAGTGTGTATAGTGTTGTGTCTGCTGGGTGACTAGTGTGTGTTTATGTGCTTGTGTATGTATTTATTTATCTTATTTTATTTAATTTAATTTACTTATTTATTTATACTTCTCTTAGGTCAGTGTTGTTTGTTTGGGTGTTGTTGTTGTTCCACTCATTCTTTCTGTTTAGCTTTGGTCTTCTAATTTCTATTTCACTGGCCTCTCTGATTTGCCTATCTGCTGGGTCATTCCTATGTTTAGATATTATTCTAATTTCTATGTTGTCTATGTTACCGTCATGATGTTGTCTAGCATGTTCGTATAGTACTGACCCGTTTTTTCGTCCTTTTAGTTCCCCCCAGTGTTGGTCTATCCTTTCACCTATGCTACGAGCTGTCTCACCTATGTATGTTGTTGTCGTGTTTCTGCAAGTACCCTCTGTACATCTTATGCTATAGACTACGTTTCTAGTTTTACAGTTTATCCGGGGGTTCACCTTACATATGATACATTTCCTATTGGTACAGTGGGTTTTCTTAAAAGGGTAGGTTTTGCTGATCAGGGATTTTATGGTGGTTCCTGGCTTTTCTACCACCTTTATTTTTAAGTGGGTCTTTCTCAGGGCCTTTCTACACTGGTTAGCTAATTTCCCTCCAGGGGTGGCGTCCACAAACATGACACTCTGATATCTCTGGTTGTCGTAACATGATGTGGCCTTCCCTATCTTATGTCTAGCCCTATCTAAGCTATTCCATGATTTGCTCCTGTATAGTGGGCAAATTCCTTTCATGTCCAGTTCTATGAGGGTCTTATACTTTTCCATGGCTCCTTCGTATACTCTGACTCTGTCTCTTTGGTTGTAGCCAGAGAACTGCATGCGGTTGATGAAGTGTTGGATGTGTCCTTCCATTTCTGTTGGGTCGCACATGCTGGACACATTCTTCATCACTCGTACCAAATCTGCGATCAGAATATTAAACTTAGCACTACTGGACATTGCTGAGTTTTTGAGTATCAGGTATTTGGAGGCCATGGGTTTAGCATAGTGTGAGTGGAGAATTTGGGCTCTCTCGTCTATAGTGTTAATCCAGAGTTCTGTGCCTAATACAGGTAGTCTATTGTTAGGGTGTTTGGAAGGGAAGTCTATAGTTACAGTTATACTCTGGTGTATGGAATTAGCTATCTGCTGGATGCTTTCCATCGTGCTACGTTCTAAATCAAACTTGTTAGTGCTCTCTAGTGGGGGTGTTCTTATAACTATATTGATATCGTCTACATAACGAGAGTACATGATGAGGTCTATGGAGCTTTCATTAAGGAGATCTTTAAGTCTCCTTTCCCACCATACCATGAAAAGGTTGGCAACATCGCCAGCTATGCTGACGCCGATGGCTGCTCCCTCATTTTGGGTGTAGATTTTCTCATTGAACTTAAATATGTGGCCCTTTAGGGTAGTTTTGATACTAGCCCCTATTGCATGTGCGACCATTTTTCTTACCTGATCAGTGTTTTGGGGGGTCCGTATAGCTTTGGTCCACCCAATCCACCTTCCTATGGGAGTCTTTTTAGCCATTGAGGTTATGGTGGGGGGTCTACCTCTTATAGGTCTACTCGGGCAGAGACATCTAAGGTCATGGCTGTCTAGGTAGTCAGTGTCGTAGGTAAGTCTAAGTAGGAGGCCCAGTTCGTCTGTGTCGACGTCGCAGAACTCCACCTCACTCTCAATGATCATCTCCACACATCTTTTCACAGCAAAATCAATGTTAATGGATGGGTACAGTGACACCACATCCATGCTGCCTATTATGCAGTTGGATAGGCTCCTGTTTTTGTTGCACTCACTGATTCTGCTGAGGAGGTCCTCTGTACTTTCACATACATCTGGGGACATCTTGATTATGGGGCGTATAACCATTGAGAGGAAGTAGGAGATCCTGTAGTTGCTAGCTATATTAGCTCCGCATACGGGTCTTGTTGGTGGTCCTGTTGTCGGGTCGTCGACTGTCTTGTGGTCTTTGCGGAGCCCATACAAGGGTGGTATGCCATTGTTAGACGCCTGGAAGTTGTTGGCAGTGCGTCTGCTTGGCTTTAGGATGTCAGTCCACATCATCATGTGAGCGTTGAGGATTTTTTCTCTCCCATCGTGTGTTAGTTGTGCAACTTCGCTCGTGTTGGTGATGTGGGGTTGCATTGCCTCGATGTAGTTCGGCATGCTATCTATTGACATCCTACCAGACTTATCTGTGGGTAGACACACTACCTCACCATCCCTTGTGCGCTGCTTGAGGCTAACCAAGCCTTCTACAGGTTTTATCCCAAGTTGTTGGGCCTCTGGTCTGCTCTGTCTCATAGTGTACCTGTCTACTACTTGTCTAATCTTATTTCTAGCTATGGTGAACTGTGCCTCCGTCTCGTCATCTATTTGTTGTGGTATGCAAACTCTTTTATTAAAGGGTAACCTCGTAGGATAGATATTACCCATCTTATATGTTTTGTCAGCTGGGTTGAAAAATAGTTTCTCTAAGGGGTTGTCGTTATTTCTATCGTCATAGTTGTGTGTGTTGCTATTATTATTATCATGGTGGTTGTTGTTGTTTCTATCATTAGCATTAATATTATTATTGTTATGATTGCTAGATGTATTGTTGTTTACTTCACCGTTATTGTTGTTGTTGTTACTGCTATTTCTACCATTGTGGTTGTTACTATTATTATGTTTCTTGTTTTTGTTGATGTTGCTACATGTACTATTTCCATTATTACCACTGTGGTTATTGTTGTTGTTGTTGTTCGTATTGTTACCGTTATTACTACTGTGGTCACTGTTGCTGTGTCTGTGGTTAACGTTTCTATTATTATTATTATTGTGGTTGTTGTTGTTCTGTCTATCGCTAGTATTATTACCATTATCACTATTTCTCACTTTCCTGCCATTGTTATGGTTATGGCTGTTATTTCTATACCCAGAGTTATTGTTTGTATTACTACTACCGTTATTATTGTTGTTGTTGTTTACCTTTGCATTCCAACGTATTTTTGTGAAACACTTTTCCAGTTCCGTTTTGCATTCCATAGGGTTAATCTTTTTGTAGATGGCAAATTTTGGTGGTAACTTTAGGATTTGTTGTTCTTGTTCACTGATTAAAGTGTTCCCATAGATATTTACTGTGTGGTCATTGGTAAATTCTTCCGGTAGTTTTACATCACTCATACGGATGTTGTCGATGTTATCTGGGTATTTTTGAGAATATTCGATTTTCCTTTCTTGTAGTTTTTTCTTATTCATCCATTCTAATTTCTTCTTGAAATGCCTACAGCATTCGTTTTGAGCATATTTCGTTTCGCGTCGGATGACGCTCATGAAGTCATCTCTCTCGTTTGCTGTGATGAGATTTCGGATTTCCTTACCGTTGATGCGTTTTTGTCTGTAGAGTGCGTTGACTTTTGTGTATGTTGTTCTTTTCATATTAACTGTTATTGTGTGTTTTAGCCGTTCAGCTTGTGTTTTGTTCAATAATAAATTATTTACTTGTTTTGATATGTTTGTTGTGTATGTTTTGGAGGAAACACAGTGTTTTAAGAAGCGGATTTGTTCTGTTGTTATTGTAGTTTTTATATAACAGAAAACAGTGTCTTTCAATAACCTTTCAGCTTGGCACAAGCTAATGCCATAGCGGCGATGAATTAGTTTTGCGAGGTTTTTTATATGAAATCGTGTGTCGAAACAGATATTGACATCCTAAAGCCAAGCAGACACACTGCCAACAACTTCCAGGCGTCTAACAATGGCATACCACCCTTGTATGGGCTCCGCAAAGACCACAAGACAGTCGACGACCCGACAACAGGACCACCAACAAGACCCGTATGCGGAGCTAATATAGCTAGCAACTACAGGATCTCCTACTTCCTCTCAATGGTTATACGCCCCATAATCAAGATGTCCCCTGATGTATGTGAAAGTACAGAGGACCTCCTCAGCAGAATCAGTGAGTGCAACAAAAACAGGAGCCTATCCAACTGCATAATAGGCAGCATGGATGTGGTGTCACTGTACCCATCCATTAACATTGATTTTGCTGTGAAAAGATGTGTGGAGATGATCATTGAGAGTGAGGTGGAGTTCTGCGACGTCGACACAGACGAACTGGGCCTCCTACTTAGACTTACCTACGACACTGACTACCTAGACAGCCATGACCTTAGATGTCTCTGCCCGAGTAGACCTATAAGAGGTAGACCCCCCACCATAACCTCAATGGCTAAAAAGACTCCCATAGGAAGGTGGATTGGGTGGACCAAAGCTATACGGACCCCCCAAAACACTGATCAGGTAAGAAAAATGGTCGCACATGCAATAGGGGCTAGTATCAAAACTACCCTAAAGGGCCACATATTTAAGTTCAATGAGAAAATCTACACCCAAAATGAGGGAGCAGCCAACGGCGTCAGCATAGCTGGCGATGTTGCCAACCTTTTCATGGTATGGTGGGAAAGGAGACTTAAAGATCTCCTTAATGAAAGCTCCATAGACCTCATCATGTACTCTCGTTATGTAGACGATATCAATATAGTTATAAGAACACCCCCACTAGAGAGCACTAACAAGTTTGATTTAGAACGTAGCACGATGGAAAGCATCCAGCAGATAGCTAATTCCATACACCAGAGTATAACTGTAACTATAGACTTCCCTTCCAAACACCCTAACAATAGACTACCTGTATTAGACACAGAACTCTGGATTAACACTATAGACGAGAGAGCCCAAATTCTCCACTCACACTATGCTAAACCCATGGCCTCCAAATACCTGATACTCAAAAACTCAGCAATGTCCAGTAGTGCTAAGTTTAATATTCTGATCGCAGATTTGGTACGAGTGATGAAGAATGTGTCCAGCATGTGCGACCCAACAGAAATGGAAGGACACATCCAACACTTCATCAACCGCATGCAGTTCTCTGGCTACAACCAAAGAGACAGAGTCAGAGTATACGAAGGAGCCATGGAAAAGTATAAGACCCTCATAGAACTGGACATGAAAGGAATTTGCCCACTATACAGGAGCAAATCATGGAATAGCTTAGATAGGGCTAGACATAAGATAGGGAAGGCCACATCATGGTACGACAACCAGAGATATCAGAGTGTCATGTTTGTGGACGCCACCCCTGGAGGGAAATTAGCTAACCAGTGTAGAAAGGCCCTGAGAAAGACCCACTTAAAAATAAAGGTGGTAGAAAAGCCAGGAACCACCATAAAATCCCTGATCAGCAAAACCTACCCTTTTAAGAAAACCCACTGTACCAATAGGAAATGTATCATATGTAAGGTGAACCCCCGGATAAACTGTAAAACTAGAAACGTAGTCTATAGCATAAGATGTACAGAGGGTACTTGCAGAAACACGACAACAACATACATAGGTGAGACAGCTCGTAGCATAGGTGAAAGGATAGACCAACACTGGGGGGAACTAAAAGGACGAAAAAACGGGTCAGTACTATACGAACATGCTAGACAACATCATGACGGTAACATAGACAACATAGAAATTAGAATAATATCTAAACATAGGAATGACCCAGCAGATAGGCAAATCAGAGAGGCCAGTGAAATAGAAATTAGAAGACCAAAGCTAAACAGAAAGAATGAGTGGAACAACAACAACACCCAAACAAACAACACTGACCTAAGAGAAGTATAAATAAATAAGTAAATTAAATTAAATAAAATAAGATAAATAAATACATACACAAGCACATAAACACACACTAGTCACCCAGCAGACACAACACTATACACACTAGTCACACATCACACATAACACTATACACACACGCAAACGCATGCGCAAAGAAGACAAAATAAAATAAGATAAACAAACAAGCAAATAAATAAATAAATATATAGACAGACTGAACAAAAAAAAAAAATGGCGTAGACATACAACACAACAGGAGGAAAATGAATATAACACCACTGACGATGTTGCAGATGTGCAACGAAAGATTTATGTAAACTATATATATATGTGTTTGTCTATATTGTACCTGTACTATTTTTGACCGCCGGTCAGTCAATGGCAACATTGAGGACCGAGTAAGT